>JANVCC010000076.1:1839772-2081908 GCA_025345505.1 Todiramphus chloris collaris
CTCTCGTTTCCTTCCTTTTCTCTCGTTTCCTTCCTTTTCTCTCGTTTTCTTCCTTTTCTCTCGTTTCCCCCTTTTTTTTTTCACCTTTTTTTGTTTGTTTGTTTTGGTTTTGTTTGTTTCTTTTTTGTTTGTTTGTTTTTTAAGTGAAAGTGAAATAATGCTCTTGTATAAAGGGACAAGTCTGCCATTTGAAGTAAATAAAGCTCTTGAATGTTTTCATACTGAGAATACTTTTGTCATGTTTATTTCAAACTGTTTTTAGCCTTCTTGTTGAACAACTGAGACTGTGTGGTGTCCTGTATGGTAGTGTGTGTCATGGAGTATGCCCAGTTGTGGCTTATATTAATGGGGACAGGGGAAGGAAAGAACTGAAGGAAATCTAAATCCCTAAAATGTAACTCTCTGAACTCATAGCCAATTCATCCTCAATTGAAGGAGCTTTTCACATAGAAAAAAAATAGTGTTGTTTTTTCTTTAGTTTCATCTAGGTTAAAAGCAGGACAGCAAATTTTAGTCACTACCCACTTGAGTCTTTTCTTTGTAGACTGACAGTTGGTAGAAAAGCCACAGCTTTGTAATTAGTAACTCACAAGATAGAAAAAAATTGTTTGTCCTCAGGCCAGCTGCTAACTCACTGGCTTTGTCCAAAGTAAGTAAAACTTTGCATTGATTTAGTTAGTCTATAAATGAGGATGATGAAATCTTTATGAAAGAACTGAAACACGGGTCTTAGAAAGGATTTTTCTCTAAAACCTAATTAGTACTACTGAGGTATGTTTCTCATTCAAGTGTCCTTATGATTGAAGTGGATCATCATGTTAAAAGAACAACTTTTTCAGCAAGAAGACAACTTTCTATTTGCAGTTTGCCTTGTGTGAGATGTTCTAAGTTAAAAATAAGTTTCATTAGCAATGCATGGCTGTGCCATTTATGAGTGTGGAGAGGATTCTTCCAATGGCATTAGTAAAATCTACTGATTGTATTTTGTTATCTTTATTGGGTTAACGAGATAGCCCAAAGTATGATATATAGTTTCTGGGCCTTGAATATTTATTAGTGAGTATGAAGTATGCAAAATGAAGACACCCATCTCTGGAAAATGCAGACTAAATTTGTAAGCTACTGACTTCGTAAATGAAATGTATCCAAATGTTTAATCTCAAATCAGTTACGCTGCAGCATACAAAATAATTAAATGTAAAAAGTGCAATTTTTATGAAATAATCTATTTTACATAAACCCCTCTCTAGCTCTGCCTGAATGACTACATTGGTTAAATATCTCAATTATGGTAGTAGGAAAGCCACGGATTTTCAGGATCAATAAACCATAGCTGCTGACATTCCATTAATCACTCTGATAAGGATGTTGGCTTAATATCTTGATTGAAGGTGCATCTTTTGATCTTTTTGCTCATTTTATTTTTTAACTTTTCTCTTAAAAAAAAAAAAAAAAGCCTCGTGTTTGTCTTTTCCCTTTACAGATCCCATTTTTTTGTCCCCAGACATGAACTGTGTGTTGGTATTATAAAGCTACTGTTATAAGACTTTGGCCTCGGGTCCACCATGGGGATATGCAGATCTGCTTTTATGAATTAAATGGTAGAACTAGGGAGAACATTGTGGAGACAGGCAGTGAGTCCTAACTTGGTCCTGCTGAGTTATTTGCAGTGGACTAAAAACCTTAAACTCATTTTTTTTCTGACTTTTTTTAACTGGTGAACATATTTTCCTTATTTAGGTTTATTATTAGTAGTGTATTTCTTTAACAGCGGAGTATTGAAAGGATTAGTCAGGAGAACAAATAAGGTATTTTTAAAAACTGGAATTTCTTTAAAAAAAAAAAAAGCTGTAACCTTAATCTAGTATTCACTGAAACATGAGTAAAGCCATTTGTCTGACACAGCTGTCAACTTCCTCCAGCTGAAATAATTTCTGTATTTTTTAAGATAAGTCCTCTAAAGTAGAAAGCAGACCTCATGCACGTTTGAACCAAATAAAGTACAGTGAACTGAAGACACCCTCCCATCACTCACTGTGCTGTGGAGTCTTTGGATTCCAGGCAGCAGTCTCAGCTGTCCCAGTTTAGGTTATGTCGTATCAGGATTGGCTGTATCCATGGACTGCCTCCTCCCTTCTCTAAATTTCACTGGGGGAGGGCTCAAGGCAAGGATTAAATGTAGAAGCTGTCACCAAGCTTCCCCAGTGCAGCTGGCACTATGGATAGGCTTCAGAGCAGCTCCTGCTAGCTCTGTAAGCCTTCCACTCTGCCTCCTCGCTCACTATGTTTCCTCTGAAAAGATTTTGAGTACAACAATTCAAGAAGAATTCCTCCTCCCAGTTAACGCAGCTTTAATACCAAGTCTCTTACCTCTTGATTGTTGGAAAAAAATCTTCTAAAAACTGACCATCAAAAAACTAGACCTTGAAAGAAAAAGCCAGAGAATTCAAGTAACTTTAAATATACTGAGGAAAAACATAAAGCAAAACCTGAGTTCAAGTTGACTTGAACTCGGAGCACATTCAGAGGAAACAAAGTAAGACCGAAGATACCTGCCATGCCAGTTGGCAGAGTTGAAAGTCCACCCTCTGCCTCTCTTCCTAGGGACAGCAACCATGAGTGCCGTGTGTGCAGGGTGACACTGGTGGGTTTGTCAGCATATGCCAAGCACATCTCCAGCCAGCTGCACAAAGACAATGTTGATGCCCATGACAGAAAAGTGGAAGAGAAAGAAGAGGCAGAAGAAGAATACTTTGACAAAGAACTCATTCAACTAATCAAGCAAAGGAAGGAACGGAACCGGTGAGTTTTCCTTTCTCTTCTTCGGTCATAGAAGTGCTTTTAACATAGTTTGGATATACTCCTAAGGCTTAGGTGCTCATGAAATGTAAACTGTCTGTAACCAGTGTACTTGTTCCAAGAATGATCCAAGAGACCTATGTGAATATTGTACTTTTGACATGTACATGTGATTTTGCTGAGTGTTCTTGTACTGTTATCTAGTAATGAGTTACAACTATTGTCCATTGTGAATAAAAACAGTTCCCAGGGTGGAATCTTGTGTTTTGAGAGCCCTGATGTTTTTATTCTAATATTTGCTACCCATTTAACTGAAAGGCTTAATAAATGTGACAGTAGTGCTAATGTGTGGGGTGGGGGGGTATCTATAGGAACCTGGCCTTTAAGAAGCTGTTGCTTCACATGCTTTGTTAAAAAAGAGACAGATTAAATTTTTATAAAATGAATGGTTCTGTTGTTGTCACGTTGAAATCCCATAATCTTTGAATGAAACTTCTTGTTTTACCTTACTGCTTACTGTTAGCTAAACATAACTCCAGTGACTCACTATGAAATAGAAGGCTGCACAGAGTAATAGGTATTGCCTTTTATCTTCCAGACTCTGCAAGTGTTGATGGCTAATGTGATGTTCCAGCTGGGAATATATTGTTTAACTAGATTTATGGCATGACAATGGTATTAAAGGGGCATATGATTTCTGAAAAAAGTTCTTGCTTGCTAACACTAGAAATTCCAATTAGCTTCCTCAAATGCATAAATCTGTGGAGGTTATTTGTTTTTGCCACCATTCTGTCATATTAGGATGTCCTTGTACTGCATGGTGGTCAAGTTTTCATATTGGTCAACGTAGGTACCAACAATGTCACTTTTCTTGGTTTTATGATAAGGGAGTAATGCTGTCAGTACAGCAGTATTCTGAGGAAACTAAAATCTTACAAAATCTCTCTGCTGGATGCCGGTTTGGAGGGGGTTGGGGAAAAAAGAAAGTACATGGATTAAGTTACTAATGCAAAATTGTTTCCATTAGATCATAATCTGGTTGAGTCAGCTCCTAGAATTTACGATCCCACTTAGAAGTTGTTTCTTTGAATTCTTGTTTTAAGAGCTCACTTTGTCATATGCAGTAGATAATTTCCCACTACAGAGTAATTAGTTGTGCATCTTTTAGCAAAACTGCAATGTGTTGAAAAGTTAAAGGGTAGTACAATGTGAATTTTAAGTTTACTCCATAGAATTTTTTTGAGCAGTAGTGTGAAAGTTTCCTGTCTTGCTTGTCCGGGGATCTAGAATGAATGTATTTCTGTAATGTCAGAAAGAAGCATTTCTGTCATTAGGTTTTAGAAAAACTTCTAATAAAATCTCCTCATTTGGTAGAATAAATACTTAGAATATTTAGACTACTGACCCTGGGAATAGCTGTTGGTGTTAGGGTAGCATTTATCTTTAAATGTACATGTGATGATTTACCACGTGTTCATGGTAAGTTGCCAAGCGCAAGTACTATCCAAAGGGCAGTAGACAGTGCTTTGGGGAGGCTCACAGAGACTGAGCATTGCATGCTGTGGGCTGTTCCAGTCTGTTGCTTAAAACAAGGCTAAATATTTTTGCATCTGATGTGCAGCTTCTGTGGATGTTTTACATCCGTGTTTTAACTTAAGCTTTATAAACTGAGACGTGATCTCAGTTGTGTTCTTCAGTAAGTAGAATAACTGCTTTTTCTCAGCCTAGATTTCCTTCTATTTTGTGTCAGTTCACTGTAATTTCACCAACAGAATGGTCTTCGGAAAAAATAATCATCTCACTTGTAATGAATTTTTCATCTATCAAGATTATTCCAATAACAAAGATTATACAACAGAAAGCAGCTTTCTTTTTGTTTCTTTCTTATTAATCATATAACTAGTAAGTAGAAAGGAATATTATCTTCTGACTTAAACAGAAATATTTAAGAATTAGTCATTTGAACTGTCCCTGCACCAAATCAGGTGTTCTTGTAAGAGCAATTTTGAAATACCATGTTTAAGTAAAGGTGAAACATTAGTTTTGAAAGTCACAAACTACAGAACCTGAACAGTAAAGCAGGTAAATAAGTTATCTCTGTTTCTTTTTTCTTTTTCATAGTTTTCTTCCCAGTGCAAATAAAATGCATGAGGCTTCTGTGCTTTTCTATTTTAGTGAAATGGCATCAGAATTTAGGTTTTTCTCAATTGTTTTGTAGGCAAGCTGAACCAAGCAATGCAAAACAAGAATTAGAATGTGATGATAGGAGATCCCAGAGAAGGCGCGAAGAAAGAGCTACTTACAAAGAAAGAGAAGCTTATGATCAGTCATCGTGGCATCATCATAACACATCACAAAGGGACTGGAAGTGGGAAAAGGATGATTATATTAGTCCTAGACAAGGCAAATTTTCACACTCTCAGAGGAATCTTAATATAAGCAGACATTCAGGAGTCCCAAGGGGACGCTCTGGGTGGCACCAAAATGTTTCAGGAAGCTCTTCAAATCGCCATAACTATGGGAATTCTGGAAATGTCTGGCATCCGAGTGGGCGGGGAGGAGGAACATCAAATTGGCATCACAGTGCCAGGGACAAAAACTCTACTTGGCACTCAGAAGGAACAAGTCATTTTTCTGGCTGGAATTCCAAGAGTTATGGAGGAAACTGGAAGTCTAGTCCTCATGGTGCAAATGGCTGGAATTTTGGGAGCTCAGGAGATACGTATTCAGTAGAGCCAACTAAATATAATAAGGAAAGGTATGCATGGCAGCGACAAGAGAAAGATGATATTCTGCCATATAGAGATCGAAAAAATAGGAAGGAATTGCTTGATTTTACTAGTGATAAATTTCCTTTAAAGGGAGCATTGGATTTTGGTATGTCGAAGCAACCAGAAAGCAAAACTTCAAGAGCCAGTGGAAAAAGTGGCAGTCCTTCCAGAGACAAAATGTATCGCTGGACTCCCTACCCGTCCCAGAAAGCTGTAGAGCAGCAACCACGGTCTGAAGAAAATGTTTCTAAAACTCCTGATAAAACAGATTCTGTATTTATGCCTCTTACCGATTCATCAATGAAAGAAAAAACTTGTGAAGCCAATGATAGCCTTTCAACACAACAGGAAGCATCTTCCCATTCTAATGTAACCTCGGATCACCTTGATTCTTGCAAGGTAATGAAAGACTGTTCCAGTGGTGAAAAGCCTGACAAAGATGATGGCAAAAGTAATGGGATGCCATCACTGAAATCCCCTCTTCTGAATATCACAGATATGAAGTTATCTTCTTCAAGGCAAGACACAAACAGTCTCTTAAAAAATGTCCAGCTTTTGTTGTCCTCCACTAGTGGCAAAGAGCAGAATCATTTGAATGCACTGAACTTGGAAACAAACAGTTTCTCCTCTAGCCCATCAAAGCTGCATGGTGCATGTGCTGGTAACATAAAAGACAGCAAAGATGTGCCTGATAGCAATCTTGGAGAGCCTGTTAATAACTTAAATGAAGCACAACAAAACCCCAGAGATGTTCAGTCCAACCATTCCTTGCAAAACACTCCCTTACACTCTTGCAAGGATACAAGCGACCAGAATGGGGAAGAAACCAGGAAAGCATTGCCAAAGAGTGAGGTCAGACTAGATTCATTAGAAGATGTGAGCGAAGATGATTTAATGGGAAATGAGAAGTCAGAAGCAAGAGTTGTAAAGTTGGGTTCTTCTGTTAGTTCTTGTTTACCCTGTGACTCTCCTGAAGATAAACCTGCCACCTCCGAAAAGGAAGATGATGAAAAGGCGGCTGCTTCAAGTATTGCTTCTGCTGATCCAAAAGATTCTACGTTTCAGATGGAATCCACAGTTTCTCCATCAAGCAGTCAGGACCATTTGCGTGTGGATTTGAAAACCTCCTTACAGGATGGAGAAGGGGATGAAGAGCATGTCAAGTCACATGATCAGTTTGAAATGGAAGGCTTTGAAAATCCTTCAGATCATGATCTGCAAAAAGGAGGAAACCAGTCACTAGGCCTCCTTCCCGATTTAAGCAAACTCGGCCTCCCTGCCTCTTTGCAAAGAGACCTGACCCGACATATTAGTCTGAAAAGCAAAGTTGGGACGCACCTTCTGGAGCCCAATCTCAATAATGCACGGCGCATTCGGAATGTGAGTGGCCATCGGAAAAGTGAGACTGAGAAGGAGTCGGGGCTTAAACCCACCCTCAGACAGATTCTTAGTGCGTCCCGACGAAATGTGAACTGGGATCAAGTCATCCAGCAGGTAACCAAGAAGAAACAGGAACTTGGCAAAGGTTTACCAAGGTTGGTAGCTTTCAGATCTAACCATGCCTCTCTGTGTGCGTGTTGAGGGAGGAGGGTTGTTATTTTTCTAAATCTGAAATGAATTCCAGAATCCTAAAACAAAGACTTCAGAATAAAGCTTGCTGTACCATGGTATACATATCATATACAAATAATTTATAGAGTTTTTATGGTTGATTGCTGCTGTGGATGTCTATCTATAGATAACAGTAGTCTGCTGCTCAAAAATACTCTGATCTGTTCCTAATTGTTGCTTAATATCTGAATATGGACACCAGCAATATATTTGCTTTTCAGCTTCTAGTGAGTGGAAGAATACAAAAATGCAGTTGGGATGTGTACAGTGCTGTGATGGTTGCTTACTCATTTATTCAGAAGTACAAGGAAGAGTGCTTGCATTGTTGCAGGCAGAATAAATGCTTCCTCTTCGTTTGTTAGTCTTTTAATTTGTTACTCCATTTGGATTTGTGTTTAGAGGAAGTGATTCTATAATACTTCACTTATGAAACTTTCTTCAAACATGAAGTTTTTGAAGTGTCTTGAAAAGATGTCATATTTACTTATTCTAGACCTGGTTTGGAATAATTATAACAGCAGATTTCTGACTTGGAAATCTTACTACCAGTTCTTAGCCACTAAATCTGATTTTGTGATACATAGAAGATACTCTATTGCTAGATGAGACAGAAAGCACTCGGCGCCAGTTCAATGTGTTGCCAGATCTCTTAAAGTAGTAATGTGTGTTTGGGGAGGGGGAAGGCTATTTTTCTAGATTTTGATGGCTTGTTACATATGTATTTATTTTTCTTTCTGTCTTGTTAAAGGTTTGGCATAGAAATGGTGCCTCTTGTTCAAAATGAGCAAGAGGGTCTAGAACTTGGTGAAGAATCTGATCTGTCTACTCTGGAAGGATTCCAGTGGGAAGGGATTTCCTTAGCAGTGCCTGGCTCAGCCAGAAAACGTAGCTTTTCTGAAAGCAGCGTGATTGCAGACAGAAATCCTTCTGCTTATACCTTCTTCAGTGAACAAGCCAAAATAAAAGAAAATGGGCAAATAATTGCAGCTGGCCGTTCACATCACATAACAGCTGGGTATGAGGCAAGTGCTGACATTGAGGACGACTTGAAACGGGAGACTTCTTCTCTTCCTTTGTCACCATTTATGTCTAAAAGAAGTGAGACTAGTGGAAGGAGACACAGCCTACAGGCTGCTTCTGAGGTCACAGGCCTCACAAAACATGACCAGGAGAGCCCAGAGAAGAGAACACCTCTTCTTGAAAAACAAAATGTACTAGAAATCTTGGAAGAAAACCGTCCACCTTCGAATAGTGCTTCACTTCTTGCAGTGTCTAATAACATAGATGCTGCTACAGACAGTAGCTGCACATCTGGCACTGAGCAGAATGACAGCCAAGGAATTGGAAAGAAACGAAGAGCAACTGGAGTAAGTGTGCAATTTTGTCCAGCTTTCGTGCTCTAAAAACTGTTTTGTCATTGAACCTTGGAATGATTTTTGCCAGAAGGATTTTATTCATTTTATTATCCTGTACATTAATAGCTTTGAACTAATTTGCTTGTTTGACTTAATTTTTCTTTAAGATTATTTTCTGTTTCTGCCTTTCTGGTCCAGGATTTCTGCTTTATCTTTTTTTAATTAGTAGGAACGGCAAATGCTTTTTAACTTTGATTTGGTAACTGGCATACTACGCTGGTAAGGTAGAGCTATTAGGATATTTTCATGAAAGTACTTGGTGCTGTAGCATGGACCTTGGTGTTTCAGAACTTAAATCGAAGCTAGGCTGTGGAAGAAATTTGTTTTCTGTAGTTGTTTTTGGGATTATGGTCAAGCAAGGAAAGACAACTCTTTTTGCAAAGTTATGTACTTAAAATTATATCCTTAAATTTGAATTTATTTCTCTGCCCTGTCTTGGACTTACTCAAAGATTTTCTGATTAAAATCTTCAAAATGGTTTTGTAATATGCAGAAAGTGGTAATTTTACTTTCTCACTGATTTGATCCTCTAGACCTTCAACAAAAAACATAGAGCAGAAAATCTGACCCAAGTGTGATCTTAAACATCTGAGGAAATAGAAGGCTGTCATCATTATTTAATGTTTCTTCCTAGTTGAGATGAAAACACAGGATTCACTTTGTCATCCTCCCTCTTTTAAGGGCAGAGGGAAGGACAATTTACACAAGAATGTGCAAAATAAATTGTATGTTCCTCTCTGTGGGTATGAGTAATGGTTGAAAAGACATTAGAAGTTTGGCCTTTTGATTTAGGCAAAATTGCTCTTGTAATGTTTGTTAATAAGTGATTTTACTTGCAGGAGGGATCTTCTCCTGAAATCCCTAGTCTAGAAAGAAAGAATAAGAGAAGAAAAATCAAAGGTAAAAAAGGTGAGTGAATATCATGTGTTTTTTTGCAGCTTGTATAGAGGTTATAAATACTACTTCATATTTTGACTTGGCTAAAATGGTAGTTCCTTAATGTTACTTTGGTGCTTCTTGGGCTCTTATTGAAGATAATAGGGTGGACTGCTCTCAAGTCTGCAACACATTCTTCTCAGAAGAGCTCCATCTTAGTTTGTCAGAAGTTAACTTCTAAGAGAAGATTTTGTACCTTCTTTCTGCCTGCAGTTCATGTTCCCAGTTGCACAAATGGGGCTCTTGCTTCCCTCTGCTCAGGGAAGAGAGGTTTGCTGCCCCTTTAGATGGAAGTTCTGAATGGAGAAGCACCCATTACTGCTTTCTGATTCAGCCATGCAGCATTCCCTTTCTACTTCTGGGTGATCTCACCAGAAAATTTGTATTCTGCAGAACTTAGGCCGTGTTTTGTTTTTTGACATCTCTGGCCAGACGTTTTATTTTTTTTGCTTCCTTCTTCCCTGTTCTTAATGGAAATGAATATGGAATGCCTCAGTCCTTCCTGCTCCTGACCAAAGAAAACTCTTATTCTGGCACTAGACAGGCCTTTCTGAAATATGCCTAACACATCCACATCACTGCATATCAAAATGAACCTTAGGCACAGTGTTTTGTTTGAGAACTACATCATTGCATCACCATCTGGGGGCTTTGAGGTCCGTAAGATCGCTTTCAAACTAATCCTTCAATTAAACTTACTTGTTTTACCTTAGTGCTTACCATTAGCTAAACATAACTCCAGTGACTCACTATGAAATAGAAGGATGCACAGAGTAATAGGTATTGCCTTTTATCTTCCTTTTTAAAATTTTTTGGATTAAGAGTTGTTTGGATTGCAGGGCAATCAATGCGGATCTTCCTGTGGAAAATATTTCACTGCTTGAAGCAGTGTTTTTTTTAATCATTTTCTGCCTTCACTGACTAGTGTCTGTTACGAAGTCTAATAACACATTCAGCTAGTAAAATTTCTCTCATTACTTATAAGAGAGTGACTTTGTTCAACTAAACTCAATCAGTGCTGGGAAAACTATTATGGGAATAGTTACTAGGGTCAATGTTGAGATCCTGTAAGGAGGAATACTCGACTTTGGTCTTCTTTCATGTAGGCATGGCTATTCATGTGCATAGATACTCTTTTTCAGCTTTTTGTACGACCACTGATGCCTGACCTAATTTCTGTGATTTTTACGTTCTGGGGTGGTAGCATTTATTGCGATACCATGTAATGTATTTAAACGTATTGTCAACTACAGTGATACTCTACATTTTGTTTCTTTTTCAGAACGTTCTCAGGTAGACCAGTTGTTGGCTATTTCGCTGAGGGAAGAAGAGTTAAGCAAGTCCCTACACAGTGTGGACAGCAGTCTCTTGCAGGCTAGGGCTGCCCTTCAGGCTGCGTATGTTGAGGTTCAACGGTTCCTTGTATTAAAGCAACAGGTAACAGTGGGCTTTTGAGACTATGTGAACTAGAAGTTATCAGCCTGAAAAACCGTCTTTAGGACTAATTAAAACCACAACTGTTTTGCAGATAACCATGGAAATGAGTACACTGAGAAGTCAGAGAATCCAGATCTTGCAGGGGCTACAAGGTATGAAGATACTGTAAAACTACAACAATGGAATGCTGACTGTCGTATTCTTTGAACTCTCAGCGTCTTGTAAAATTTGTATTTAACTTGAATTCACTCATTTAAAATGTGTAATAAAATTGTAGGCTTTCAGTATTGAAGTCTTTATTGTTCAAGTGTGATATATCATCTTTGGTAGTGCCATCTAGTGGCTTTTTACAATTTATTTTTCTCTTCCTTGTCTGTGTCCCCCCAAGAAATGAGCTTTTGGCACACTATGTTTTATTGTAAAATGTGAACACTTTTGTTCTGTGGGTTTGGGTGCATTTTTTCTCTCCTTTTTTGCCATTAGAAACATATGAACCTTCTGAACTGTCAGAGCAACTTCCCTGCGATGTCTTAAGTGAGAGAAGAAATAGCAAATCTCAGATGGCAGCTGACTTAATTCCTACAGGCTCCTTTCTTCCCCTTTTGGACACTTTGTCGTCTTCTGTACCCCCTCTGGGAGCTTCTGTTCATGTAAATGTGCCATCACCATTCCAGTCTTCTGGCATCACACCCACCACTCCTCCGGAGTCCTCAGTGCAAGTTAAACGAGAACCTGTGTCTCCAAAAGGCTCAGAAGAAAATGTGCTTTCTGTACTCCAGAGCTCTCCATGTGCTTCACGAGCAGAAGAGGTGGAGCAGAAGGATGGTATGTGTGGCTATTTTTTGGTTTAAGATAACTATCTTGAAGAAAATAAGAAAAGCATGTAAGTTGGGTCTCAAACCTGCAGCCTGTTGTGGAGGGGTGAACTCCCATTAACTTGTTTAGGACTTTATCATCTTAATACTCTTAGAAACTGGGACCTTCTTTATAACACATCCAAATGGATTCCACATTTTTTAAATTGTTAAGCACATGCAAGTTGTAGTCATATGCACCTGCAGGTTTCTAGTTTTGCTTTATAAATAGAACAAACTTGAATTTGAAGATTACATCCTCTTAGAATAATTTAGTTAATGAAAAACAAATGACCCAAAACCTTAAAACTTCCCCTGTAATTTTTACCTTCTACTCTGCATCATTTAATGAGTATTGGTAGGTGAAAAGCTGCCAATAAAGGAAAAATGAATGCCTGAAGGTCTTCTTTCTAAAAAACTACAATCAATTACATAAGAGTATCCAGTGTTCTTCTTGGGCCCTGTTGCATAAGCACAGAGAGTATGATTTGTGATACTAGAAGTAACAGTCTCTCTTTTTCCCTCTCCCTGTCTCTCTAAGTCCCCACTGGTCTGGAGATGCTAATTGAAAGTCCATGCAACCTTATTTGTGATTTCAGTAAACAATTACCTGTAAGAAGGATGTTAGGCACTGTTCCTTTCTGTGAGGGCAGTGAGAGTGAGTAAGGAAGGGCTAGCAGTGAAGGTATGTGTTCACTTCTGTCTGGAGGAGAAACTGCTGAATTAACTGAATGACTAAATATGAAACCTACTGCTTCAGAAAAATGAGGTCTTAATGGCTATAGCTGATATTACTAATTCTTTATTTAAGCAATTGAAAAACCCTAAAACTCATGTTTGTAGTCAAAGGCTCAAATGCTGCTACTGGTAATTTCCAACTGCAACTTGCTACTGTTACTGAAGGTACAAACTGAACATGAAAAGCTCAATCATCCTTTACTTTCCTCAGAGCCTGTGAAGCCAAGCAGGGTGACTCTAATGACAGTTGTTTGTATGCCATAACAATGTCACTTACCCAAACCCCTAATTTAGATAATTTGAGGTAAAGATTCATAAGTAAGATCCTTGTTAAAGGTAAATATAGCCAACCCTTTTCTTTTTTTTTTTTCCTTAAACTGACATGTACAGTACTGTTAGAAAAAGCCATACTGTTCTACTTTTATAAGCATATTTTCTTCTCACATGTAAGTATTGTCTGAACTGAAGCTCAGACTTCGGTAAATACAATAATTTGAAGGTTTTTTTACCTTTTTGCAGTTTGCTTCAGATGTAGAATTCTGTAAAAATAGTGTTCTTTGTGCTTTTTTAGTCACTGTTGTGTTCCCTGTGTTCCCCCATGTTACATTATATTAATGTAGCTTCATCTGTTTTTGTGGAGGATTTGACAAGGATTATGAAGTTCTGGGGGTGTACACTAAAGTAAACTTGGGGTGTAGGAGGAGAGTCAGCTTTTGTGTTTGTGATGTTAAGACTCAGCTTGTATTAAGCCACTACCTTCGCTTTGCTTTCCCATTTTTATTGGCACATGCCATTCTGTTAAGTTTAAACATCAGTGGAGAGAGGTGTCATTTTTCTTTCATGTTAGAGGTGGAAAATTCAGATGAAAGACTTATTGATTGCTAGCTGCAGTGGCATGAAGTGCCTTGCTTGCAGAATCTTCAGACTTCATTCACGTCTGTCCAGGCACAACAGAAACTTTTTAGGTTTGGGGTTTATTTTTTTCTCATAAAGAACCTTCAATAACTGTATTTATTACTTAAATAATTACTTTTAAAACGTCTTCATCATGTTAGCATGTAATCATTGTAGGTTCCTACGAGCTTACTTTTGACATATTAAAGACAAGAATGTTCTTTTGGCATTTGTCAAATCGGTGTGGTTTTGGTATTAGTCAGCTTCTATATGCGCTACATTTAAAACGATTGTCTGCCATCAAATGAATTCGGTAGTTGTTGGGGGAAAATAAGCATTTACCATCAGGTATATTGTGTCATTTGGGGAAGAGGAATTCTCTCTGGGGACAGGCTGTCTGCTTTCTGGTGGTTGAACATCTGGCCTGTCAGGTTCCCTAGGAGGTCAGCTCAGCTTTGCTTTGAAGGAGCTGATTGCATTTGGTTTCCTAACTCCCAGTGATCTCTCCCACATATGGAACTGAACGATTCTGTTTTCTTGCACTACTGTGATGATGACCTACTTCCTTTTCTAACACTTGCACTACTCCAAGTGCTGAGAATTAATAACTTTTAGAAGTTTCAGTTTAAGATGGCCGTTACTCCTATTTTCATGTTGGCTTTGTTCTTAAGTGACCAAGCGAAATCTTCCCGTGGGAAATGAGGGACACGTGATGTTAGATATATATTTAGAATTTGAGGGTTTGTGTGCCTTCTTCTTGGTATAATTCAACACAGTAACTGTTCAAACCTCACCTAAACATCCATTTCTTCTGTATAGAGGGGTTTTCTAACAGATTGCAGCTGTGTATGACAGTTAGAGGTCAGAGAAAACCAGCTTTCCATTGATTTACTTTAACTACAATATATCCTATACTGTCAGCAAGTTCTGGTTTCATCTTGGAACTTCCCACCTGAGGAAGGCATGGAGCGAGATGTTTGCTTTTAAGTAGATGCGTAATTACAAATAAATTTGTACTGGGATATGTTAAACAGTCCGACAGCATTGTCTCAGCATTGCTTTAATTTGCTGGTTTCTAAGAGACTGAAGCAGGGGGAGTGTTTCAGATACTGCCAGCTTCCCATTTGCGTTGAGAGATTCCACCCAATAAATGCAGTGAACTTGAAACATCCTGTTTGGGATTGTAGTTACTGCAAATGCAACCAGGGAATTTTAGGGTGTGGGAAACACAGCTGTGAGATGCTGCTTGTGCTTTTAGCCTGTTGCAGTTGAGAGGTTGGATTCATTTGGTCATGTTAGCTTCAAATTAAAATGACAAGGAGAGTATGTTTGCCCCATCACTTAGTCCACCACGCATGAACTAATAAAGCTTACCCTGGTGGCTTACAACACTGCCATTCCCAGGACAGAAGGTACCATGCTGCAGAGTGGGTTGCGTGTGGCTCGTCTAACTTGAGTTGTGTCCAAGTGACTTGATAGAAATAACTCATGCTGGTGGGTTAAGCACAATGTGTGCTGTGTCAGTGAGCAACTGAGCTGCACTAGGCATGCAGTAGTTAATACCAGTCCTACGGCAGTGGTGACAATTGGTGAGGAAGCACACAGTGAAGGGTGGTAGCATCTTAAGATGACAATCTAGGATTCACCAAAGGTTGTTTGTCACAACTTGAAAAGCCTATAGTCAGCCAGTAATTGAATGATGTGCCCTATTCCTTTGCTTCTGGGTACGCTGATGAACATTTTATTCCCCAGCTATGTTTTTTAAAGGATGGGTAGCTGTCTGAAATAGCAGATCTGCATGTGCATATAGCTTTCAACATGTAGGAATATGTACTTGACATACACAATTAAGTATAAACAGAAATATGCCAAGAAAGCAATTTTGCATAAATATTTATTGCTGTACAGATTGAACATAACACTGATCTGTTTTCTTCAGAAGAGACCAACCAGAACACTTCAGTGTATCCAGTTATCTCTGCAACCATATCCTTATCAGAGCTGGCTTCTTGTTTCCAACACACTAATCAAGATGTTCACAAGCCTCCTGTGGACAGGGGAAAGGCTGGACTTCCTGAGAACCCTTCTCCTCATTTACTATCTGTTTTCAGCAAGAGAGAAGCAAATGATACAGTGACTGGAAGTATTTTACTGGATCAGTGTAACACTTCTCTTCCAAAGCATTTGGTCCTTCTAGAAACACCAGTGGATAAACCCGTCAAATTGACAGCAGAATCATCTGAGCAGCAGACAGCAACCACTGTAGTCCCAGCAGAAAAAGGTAACAGGAGGAGGAGAAGATTAAGGAAGAAGAAAACTCTGAGAGCAGCCCACGTGCCGGAGAACAGTGATACAGAACAGGATATAATTGACGCTAAGCCTGTCCGGAAAGTCAAGTGTGGAAAGGTTCCTAAAGGAGAAAAAGTTACTACATCCACTCCTCCAAAACAAGAGAATGGAACTACTGCTCAAACAGCAAGAAACAAAGATGAGAATGACAGTGATGCTTCTCTGGAACTAGTGGAAGTTCCCGCACCCCAGTGTGAGGTGGTTGATGTTGGTTCATCAGAGTCAGGAGATGAGAAACTGGACAGCCCATCAAAGAGGGATTCGCACAGCTCTGTGGATCAAGCAGTCCTAGAGGCGTCCTGCTCTGGTTATGATGAAGTGAGCTCTACCAGTGAGATTGGCACAAGTTATAGGGACGATGGGAAAAGAAGGTGAGATTATTGTAGATATAGCAAAAGTAAAAGCACCATACAATATTCATAAAAGGCCTCTCTTTTTTTAATTTCCTTCTTCCTTATCCAGAAATTCTTACAGCATTAGTAACTTTTAATTTCATTTAGGAGTGAAATAAGAGGGAAAATGAAAACTGAATTTGCTTTTTTGGTTGGTCCAATAAATGAATGTGTTTTGTTATCTAATAGTTTCTCTAATACAAGAATAGGGCTGCCCTCCATGGAAAGTTTGGTTTTGATCTTACCTATCACAGCCCGTTTTCTACACAGTGCAGAGTTTTGTGTTCTGGAATATTATTTGCACCAATATTTTGTTGACAATGTACGTGCAAAGTCCAGTCTTACTACTCTTTTATTTCCATGTTGCAGTGTGGCTGAGACGCAGACTTCCATATCACCACTGAGAGGATCAAAATTCTCCTCAGGTACATCTTTTAAACTTTTCTTCTAGTACTTTGTGTTTTGTACCTTGAAGGACTTGTAAGTCTCAGTGAAACTGCTTCCAGGGGAGAATTCTTCCCTAAAGATAAAATCCTGCGCTAAAAACTGAAGCGGAAGGTGATGTGTACTCACTTACTTCATCTCTCACTGAATGCTTTTGTGTCTTAACCCCTCCACATCCCCTCTCCCCTTCCCACACAAACACTTCTGTTCTACTGTCTCTGTAGAGCTGTAGGACAAAGAAATAACACAATCCTTTTGCTATTTTAAAGATCTTTCTGGACTTAACATTATGTAAAAATCTTTCTGGCATTTTATATTGCCTTCTGCCACTTACAGGCTCCAGCTGGGACCCACAGTGAAATCTGACTTTAAGGTGCTAAGCCCATGAAATAGTTCTGCTGTTTGGTAATACAAACACCAGCAGCATGTTTGCCTGTGTCTCTGTCCCACAGAACTGTCTTCAGAGCCAGGTGAGGATGAAGAACCTACAGAGGGAAACTTTGAGGGACACGTGGCTGCAGTGAACGCTATTCAGATTTTTGGGAATTTGTTGTATACCTGCTCAGCAGACAAAACCGTTTGTGCCTACAATCTGGTTGTAAGTATGGTTGTGTTGTGTTAATTGTAGTCACAAGGTTGCAGTTCTGGTTTTGTAAAGCCTTACTGTGTAGTTAAGGAAGCAGCTGCTTTTTCAAGCACCTAATTGTTTTTATGCAATTCTTTTCTTCACACCTCACTTCTCCCACTCCCTAACGACTTTCCGCTGTGAGAGGTGTAAGGGAAGATGGATTGCTGCATGTATCCTGCTTTTATTAGCTGACCTACCCTACTCCATCAGGCACAAATCCTGAGAGGCATTATGGGCTTTTATGTTGACAGAGCCTATCCTTTAATTTTTAGAGCAGGAAGTGTGTGGCCGTCTTTGAAGGACATACTTCAAAAGTGAACTGCCTCTTGGTTACTCAGACAAATGGGAAGAATGCTGCTCTCTACACTGGCTCGAGTGACCACACTATCAACTGTTATAATATCAAGGTACTCAAATGCTGTGTTGATTAACATGTACTGCATTCTTCTGTGAGTGTTTCTTTCACAATATAAAAAAACTTTTATACCCATATGAGCTGGACATGAGCCCCACTTCATACCTCATTATAGTGGCACAGGAAAACAAACAAACAAGACACTCAGCAAGTGATTCATTAAGTGATTTACTACCCTAAGCTTTTGGCTAGCTTGCCAGCAAGAGTTTTTGCCAGAACAACATAATGAGATCCCAAAGGTTGGGAACACGCAAGTGTAGGATGGTTGTCTGGCCATGAATATCATATTTTTCTTGCTGTATTTCTAACTTCATTGCTTATGGAAGGCACTGCTCTCTTTGTGGAGGAGCTATAGAGAGAATAGGTATCTGTTCTTATGAGAGCAGGTGAAAGAGCAGACTGAAGACTTCCTGAAGCTGGACTTTTACGGATAAATGATAGGAAACCTTGTCTAGTCTGTAGCTTGAAGGACTAGAAAGCAAGTATTTGCTTCAGGAGGCAAACTACTGGATGTTTTTAGCTCTTAATCTGATGATGATTCATGGCCCTTTCCTGTAGGGAACTTCATGGGCATTCCTCAAACTCAAGCCCATAACAAGGTGTTTTTCACGTATGTATGGTCTGTAATCTAAACATCTATATACATGAGAGGTTGTGACTAGAATAAAGCTTTTAGGGTTATAACTGATTGCTGAAGTACAGTCAAATCTTGGAGATGGGAGTGAGCTGATTAAAACCACAATCAAGCTGCCGTGTGACACCAGACTTTGAGATGTTTTTCTCCAGCTCTGTTGGTTCAAAAAGTGCAACTTGTAGGTGAAAATCATCATGTACTTCAAGTTTTTTTTCCTGAACTGTGTTCAGTGAATGAAAAGCTTTAAATGCTTCTTTTTATTGCCAGACCAGGGAGTGCATGGAGCAGTTTAAATTGGAAGATCGAGTGCTCTGTTTACACAGTCGATGGCGGATCCTTTATGCAGGCCTCGCAAATGGCAGTGTGGTTACTTTCAGCATAAAGGTGAGCTTTAAACAAACTAGCAATTTAAACAATATTGGCACCTAAAAGCCTGTTGTGATGCTGTTTCTCTCCACTTTGTGTTTCTTTCCATTCTTTCTCTTGAGTAGTAAGTGTATTTGTGATTTAAGTATTTTAGTATAAATGGTCACTGTTGGCCCTGTTCTGTCATTTGTTTTGTCAGTGCACAAAGCTGTCCCATCTCCTCTTTCCTCCAGTTACCTTTCTCTTAACTGCTGCGTTGTTGTCATTTTTTTCCTTAAGGTTCCACCTAGCCTACCAATCATGTGTTGTAAGAATTTTCTGACACAGTTTATTTTCTGAATCCCATCAGAGTAGTATGAGGGACTTGAATCTGTTGCAGGTTTTGCCTGGTCCATTTGCAGGTATAGAAGCAACTCATCCACGTGGTTTTCTGGCAAAGAGGCTTAATCAGCAGTCCCCATGATAAAAGTGAATAAAAATCATTATTTAAATGAATTATTTTTCTGATTATTCTTTTTGTGGATCCTAGACTAATTTCTCAAATTTGTCCTTGCAAATTTATCATGTTTTGAATTTTGTTCCTAATGGTATTTCCTTTCCTTGTGGTAACTCAGGAGGGTTTACTGGACCTATTAAAAAAGAGAAAATCAAAGCCTAACATATGGAGTCATTTCCTTGATTTGGAAACTTAGTTGTTAAGATGCAACTCTTAACCACAGCTCAAGCAGTGTATTACTAATCTGAAACCAGATGCTATAGCAAGTACTACACAAAAAGGGCTCCGTGGTCGATGTAGTATCATAGCAAAGTATTAATTCTTAAATAACAGGTTTTTTCATCCCCCAACAGAACAACAAGCATGTTGATACCTTTGAATGCCATGGCCCTAGAGCAGTGAGCTGTCTAGCCACAGCTCAGGAAGGAGCACGCAAGTTGTTGGTAGTGGGCTCCTATGACTGCACCATCAGCGTACGAGATGCACGGAACGGGCTGCTTCTCAGAACCCTGGAAGGTCACAGCAAAACTATACTCTGCATGAAGGCAAGTGTCACTGAAAATACATTTTTGACAAAGGATGCTTAAAATGGCGTGATTTTTCTTTTTCTTCCTCTTCTAATAGTGAGCAAATTGTGGTAGGAAGTAGAGGATTTCTCTATTTTAAATGATAGAAACGGAGTAATTTGGTAGGAAAACTGTCCCTGGCTGGCTGCCATATTTCATGTTCCCAGCAAAACTGTTGGGGGAGTGTATGTAGGAAGCACACTTATTTCATGTTAGAAGATTCAGGGAATCTTGAAATGAAATGTTTGCCAGACAGACGGAAAATTGGGGAAAAGATTATTGTTTTCACATACCCTGATAGTACAAATCTTAGAGAAAACTGGAAAAAACTGTAACTCTAGAGAAGTATTCCTCTTTTTCAATGGAAGAATCGTTAACGGTTATTTACAGGTTTCTGGTTCCCAAGATTACAAGCTGGAACATATGCTTGTCTAGGTGCTTTGCTGGGACCACTATTGTGTAACAGATAGGAGCTGACTTCCAGAAATTGTATTTCTCACTTCAGATGCTATGGTGCAGTGGCACAACCTTTTTTGCCCTGTGAACTATCCTAGTCCTGCTTGCATGGCAGCATACTGTGGTCCCTTCTTAATCCATGATGGTTCTAGTTTAGTGCTTGCCAGGAGCACTGTCTTTCTTAGGGGACCACAACAAAGTACACTGCCCATCCAATATTTGCAGGAAACAGTGGGCCTTACTGTGCATGTGCAGAGCTGCATTCTGCGTTCAGTTTGCTTCGGCCCTGATCTGCTGCTGAGCTGTCGCTGAGAATAGTCCATAAGGAGGATGAGTTAACCTGGTGGGCTGCAAGTTAACAGCTTCTAATGTCAATTGTGAAGTGTCAAAAGTCATTGCTAGGATAGCACAGCACATTTTCTAGCTCCTCTGTAAAGAACTCGGTACGTGCTTTTTTTCATACTTTCCATTGATTTTAAGACTATGAAATTCAGGAAGTATTACAGTACAGCTTTAAACTGAACAGCATCTTAGTGTTTTTCTAGCCCATTTCTGTATCTGTTACAAAAATAAAACTATTCTTGAGGTTTGTTTGGTTTTTTTCTCTTTTTATAAGGTCGTGAATGATCTGGTATTTAGTGGCTCCAGTGATCAGTCTGTCCATGCCCACAATATTCATGTAAGTCTCATAGAAATTACTTTAACTATTAAGGCAATGAATTCCTCTGCTATAAAGTCGGTTTTTCCCAAATTTTTTACTGACTGGTGGGATAAATTGCTTCCAGAAAAGGATTTGTTACTGTGGCTGTGCCCCATAGCTAGCTAAGGAGGCATGCAGAGGATACATAAGCATGCTGACTTTTCTAGTATGATATGTGGGGCCTTTTCATCTGGGGATCTTGCTTTTGCAGTTATCACAAAGGTGCTGATAATGTGAAAAGGGTCCAGAGCAAAGCCATGTGAGATGTTCAGGTGGGGGTAGAGTTTCTTCATCATGGGGAAAAACTCGAGGAACACAAACAGTGTTCCAAATTAGCTGGTTCCAAAGTTGTTACTCTGTCGTGAATGTTTTGTCTCTAGCCTGCTGCTCTCTTCCTCTTTTATGCCATCTTTCCCCTCTGCTAACAGAAGCATTCATGAAGCTATGCAGTAAGTTAAAAAAAGAAGCTTATCGGAGGTAAATTTTAATTGACAAAAAAAATTGTGTATTTCTGTGTATTTAGCTAAATTTGCTCGCTGATCCTTGCAGCTACATAAATACTGCTGGTACTAACAGCACGTGACTCATTGCAGGATAGGTGTGAACATGTAACTAGTGATGGAAAGAGAAGCAGACACTTTTCATAGCGGCGTGCGTTTCTGTTGTACCAGAATGGCTCTGTGTTAATGTAGGCAAAGAAAATGGTAAGCAGTATTTGATCATAATCCAGAAGTGCCGTCACAGAAAATGGAGGTCTAATAAAGGGTGTTTCTGTTTTTTGAGTAGTAAGCATTGAAGCTAGCTACATTATCTAGGGTAGGTAAAACTGGTTTGTTTTGTTAGTTAAAAAAAAACCCACAAACAACCAAACACCAATTTGCTTTTGCTTTTTCTTGATGCAGACTGGAGAGCTGGTGCGGATCTATAAAGGCCATAATCATGCAGTAACAGTTGTGAACATTCTTGGGAAAGTGATGGTGACAGCATGTCTGGATAAATTTGTTCGTGTTTATGAACTACAGGTAAGAAAATAGATGGTTAGTAATGACAATTACCTAATATGTGTTAAATAATTATTTTGAAGTCAAACAGAAGTCATTGTGCTTGCTGGTTTCTGGCCTATCCTTTCTTTTCTGTCACTCACAATATATAGTTTACATATAGTATACATGCATTTTAAAGAATATAATCTAAACCATTTTTTTAGAACCTGGGTTATCCTAAAACAATGACATCTCATAAAAGTGGTGAAATGTTAATTTTGTCTCCGAAAGACCAAGTGCTTAGTTGGACAGAAAGACTCACAGAAGTAATGTAAGCAAAAGTGAGCTTTCATGGTGGCTGTGAAGTTTGGAATCCACCAGAGGAGTTTAGTTGCTACCCAGGAAACAGCTCATGGAAGCATTGTCATTTTGATGTCTGTGAAAAATGGCTATTAACTGTCATGTTATTAAATGTCTGTTTCTGTTTCTTTCAAGTCACACGACCGCTTGCAAGTCTACGGAGGCCACACAGATATGATCATGTGTATGACCATCCATAAGAGCATGGTAACTTCCTTCTTTTCATTAGTCTCAATGAGAAGGTTGTGATTTCCACAAGCCTGTCTTTTTACAAGACTATTTTTTTTCAGATAATGACATCAACCTGCTGACTGACTAAGAACTTTTAACAGATATTGTTTTTTACCTGATATACTCTACATTGAAGCCTCCTTCAAAATTTGATTTCTTTTTTTTTTTTTTTCCCTATTATTCCCAGCTTGCTTATCCATGAATGTTTCTTTTGCAGATCTACACTGGATGCTATGATGGCAGTGTCAGAGCTGTGCGTCTTAATCTGATGCAGAACTACCGTTGCTGGGTAATGAGCAAAAATGTTGTTAGCCTTCCTTTGTTGTAGATTTTTAGACTAATTTTCTGGAGGTGGTTACTGTTTAGTCTTGGATAGCCTGACCTTTAATTTATTATGATTAAAATTATATATATATATACACACACGTACATTTTAAATGTAAGTATATGTTAATAGTTCCATTTTTCATGGTCTTTAGTATATGTGTGTGCTTTGGGGCAAGTTGATAGTACCATCTTAAATTATATTTCTTTCTGACAATTTTTAGGTAGCGAGATGTAACTGTTTAAAACCAAAAGCTTCTACTGAGTAACATAGAAAAGCTGATTTACTCTGCTAAATAAGTTAAATTCAGTTCCCAATGACTTTGTCTTGGGTAAGCCTAAATCTTTAAAAGGCTTAGTTACGCTTTTCCTCTTGCCATTCTTGCTGATGGTCTAGGCGTGGCTAGAGGCAGAAAGAATCCTTGTAAAGCTGTAATTAAAGGAGCAGAGACTATTGAGAATGGAAATGGAATAGCAAGATTAAAAAGTTACAGGAGGTGGCATGTGTGTGGCAGAATACTGTGAAGTTGCAGTAGGAAAGGCATTAGCTAAAATTCCTTTTTTTCTGGCTTACTCTGTCATTTTTTTTTTTCTTTTCTGACAGTGGCATGGATGTTCACTCATCTTTGGAGTTGTGGACCATCTGAAACAACACTTGCTTACTGACCACACCAACCCAAATTTTCAGACCCTAAAATGTCGTTGGAAGAACTGTGATGCTTTCTTTACTTCCAGGAAAGGGTCCAAGCAGGTACGTGGGTGAACTAATGTGGTTGGGTTTGGGTTTGTGTTTTGGGTTTTTTTTTTTTTTTTTTTGGTGATACAAAGTACTTTATATCACCACAATTGTGAGATTTGATCATGTTTCTCTTAAAAAAGTTTAAATTCTTCTAGTCTTGATGGGTCTAACTGCATACAGTTACAACCTGTTACAGATGAAGAGTGCAGCTAATTACGATAATTTGAGATATGGTCAATTTAAAATAGTTTGATCCTCAAATATTACATAGAAATAAGTTTTTGTAATATTAGAAGAAATCCTAATAACTATACTTAAGATGTTTATTCTTTTTTGTTCTAAGATGGAAAAACATGAGTCGTGAAACAGGACTTTATCATCTTAATTTTTATCCATCACTACCTTCCTTCATAGTTATGGATGCTCATGCTGTTTGTTTTTCAGATGGAATTGGTTTTGCTAACAATAACAATTGATTTAAGTGGTGTGGAAAGGGTTGGGGGTTTTGGCTAGAAGGAGGGTTGTTACTGATTCATAAAATCCACATTTTACTCCTTGGTAATTTAAGTGACCTTCCTGCTGAATGCTTTTCAAAATATGCAATGGAAGGAAATTTCTTTGAGAACTACAAAACAGAAGTAAAGTCCTTAATTCCTCTTTAAGCACTGACTTTGGATATGATGGATTTTACTAGCTTTGAATCATGGTATGTGAGATACTTCATATATGTGCTTTGATAGCTTGGTATAGATTTTATTATTATTACTATTGTTATTTATTTATTTTTAAATTTTTAACGAACTCTAAGCAAAAAAATGTATATTATCCAGAATATCACTTTCACCAAGGCTTCAAGAATCTTTTGCAAAGTCATGGTTTGTTTTTTTTTTTATTATTATTATTAACTGACTTCTGTGATTCTTTCCTAGGATGCTGTAGGACACATTGAAAGACATGCTGAGGATGACAGCAGGATTGACTCATGAAGCTTTTCACCTCCCACATTGGGAAGCAGTTTTATATGTTAGAATTATTCCAAACACCATCAATTTCTTACTCCAGTCTTTCCTCTTTCTTTTCCCACTTGGAATGCAGAAATGGAGTGGGGCTGAAATGCCTTGCTACAGAGATTGCAGGTTGTGTTGTTCTCTGTTCAGTTAAGACTTGTCCAAAGTGGAAGATTCATGCAAGTTTTTAATTCATTGACAGATAAGAATATTCCCTCCTCTTGTCTGCCTTGGGTTTTTGTTGTTTCTTTTTTCTGTTTGTATGTTTCAGGGATTTTTTAAGAAGAGTAGTCTGAGAGTCTGGGAAGTCCAAAGTGGTGTTGAGAACTTGGATAACAATAGGTGCTGGTGTTTGCAAACTCAGCTTGAAGCCTACTAGGTGTCTAAGACATGTCTGGTTTTGTGTTTGTATCCAATTTTTTTAGCTGATTTTAATAAAATTCTGCAAATCAGAATATCACAGATTTAAACTATGTAACCTGAACATCCAGTGTACATTTTGACTTCATAAAAAGAAAGGGTATTTTATGGAGAACTGGAATAAATTAAGTTTTTAATTTTTGAATGTTAATTGTAACTTTTTTTTATTCCCCGTGTAAAAATTGCTATTACTGACATAATATATACAGTGACAGACTGCCCTACATACTATACTTCCTGAAGTGTTTCGTATCTTTGGAGGAAAGCAGTTATTTCTTGAGAGGTTTGTCAGTAGCAGCAACCCAGCCAGCATAGTGGCTTCACTCACGTGCTTTGCAACCTTAGTCTTTTAAATACAGGTCCCTATGTACAGGAAGGAAGTGGACAAAATTTAACTTGTGTCATAGAGAAATCCAGCATAATCACTGCTTCTCTTGGTGCAACACCATGGTTGGATTCCTGATTTTATTTGGAATCTTGGTGACTGAGCTTTGTAGTCCCATATCTTCGTGATGTAGCAAACTAAGAGAAATACAATGGTACTGCTTGTCTCACTGCATCCCCTTAGGTAGTGTTTTGTACCTGTTGTGAGCTGGCTTAATTGGTGTGGGTTATATCAAGTTCACAAAAACTCAACTGGAAAGAATGGAGCAGGATTTTAAAGATTTTTAAAGTCTGCAGTTCTCAAGCAGAAGCTGAAGATACAAAATGCATTATTGCATGTAAAAGTCTTGTTTCTACTAATACACAGAAGGTACCACAGAGATGCTGGTGCAGAGGGGAAGGCTGTTTCTACTTGCCAGGATTCCTCTGCAGGTGTCCTTGGAGTGGAAAGCTTTACTTGTTTAATTCAGTGAAATGCTCTTTTTGCATTTGTGATCCTCTCACCCATAATGACTCTAATTTAGCAAAGAGCTAAACAATGAGACTGATCTGGCAAGGAGCTTTGTGTTCACTTTTGCCTAACTTTCTGCTCAGGATTAAAAAAAAATGCAGAAGTTTCCTTAAACTGTAACAAGAGGTAAAGACAACCCAGTGTCAAAACTGAGCTTCTTATAAATGAATCCAGTACTTTTCAAACAAATTGAATCTACTGTTTTGACTGGGCATCTCTTTCACCACTACTTTAGTCTATGGTTGGCATACCAAGCCTCCAATACGTTTTATAGCCTCATTCTTTGACAATAAAGAAGCCTTTTTAGGCCAAGAAAGTGATCGAGAAAAGCCCTTGGAAGTTCCACTGACATCAAATCAAGGAACTTCAGGGTCTTCTCTGAAGCACACTGTTTTTGTATTGTCTTCGTGCACAAGCATAATTTCTCTGTAGTTGCTTTACATTGATGAATTTTTTTTTTTATTATTTTTTTTCTTCCTCAGAGACAGGAGTAAAATAGGACTGAGATGAAGTAGCATCATAATTTTAAATTAAAGACGTGGGAATCTCTGAAGTTCCAGTGTTTTTTGTGGTGATTTGTTTGGATTATTTTTTTTATTAAGCTGTTTGTGGACAGGGAAAAAAACCCATTATGTGGCTCAGACCCCAGGCTGCTTTGAGGGTGGTTTTGTTTTGGTTTTTGGTGTGTGTTTGTGGTTTTGTTGTTGTTGGGTTTATTTTTTTTCTTTCTTGTGGTCTGCCAATGAAGCAATTCAAGAGAGAATCGAGTTCAGGGAAATCTTTGAGCAGTCTAAATGTTTTCTGCATTGCTCTAAAGTCTCCAGACTGTATTTTTCATGACCTAAAAGCAGAAGACTGCGTAATACTTAAACCATTTCCAAAAATACTGATATTCAAGTGTTCTGGGGTTTTTTTGAACCACAATGAGGGAGCGTGTAAAAGTGTGGCATAAACAATGTGAATATCTCAAGCTGTCCTTCATGGACTGTGCTTGAAGTGGAGGTATGGAGGTGTGTGTCCTGAGGGACAAGCATGTGTAGTGATTGTAGCATTCTGAAAAATGATGTGTGAGAGTAGATTTTTGTTACTTCTTCCTTGTGATTCTTCACGTTCTTTCAGACGTTTTCAGGAACATGTAAAGATGTTTTTGACTAGGTGTTGCAACACACAGTTACTACACTTTATTTGCATTCCCGATTGCTTGTTTGGCTTATCTTTTCTAGCTGATGGAAGCAGACTTCCTTTTCTCGTAGTTAATGATATTTCCTTATCTGTCCTTGGAAACAGTTCTCCTTAAAAGACTGGACTTCTGGAAGCCAGCTTTAGCTTCAGCAGTGGTGTCTTTTGCTACTTTGTAGATCATTTTAGTTATATCGTAAGAACCCTAAAATGGATAAGAGGCAGGAAAATAGCCAAGCTACAAGAGCATTTATATGACTTCTCTTCATAAGTTTAGAACTATTTTGAAAGTTGCTTGGGGGTTCAGAGGAAAATGCTATGCTGCTTTGTCCTGAGGATATCTTTAAAAAGGATTTGCTATGAAGTTGTTGTGCAGCTGTGGAAATCCCCCGGCCTCTCCTGGAATTCTCTGGGGAGGTTTCCTATTTGTTCAGCTGGAATTCAGTGGCAGCTTTTGCATTGGCCATTCATTTCTTTTGGAGGCAGTTACAGAATAGAGGTGTCAAGCTAATGTATTGACTTGGTAGCCACTAATGAGATCCTTACTGGTGACTCCTGATATACCTCTGGTCAAAGAGTGTGATAACTTTGGGAAGGCAGACTAGTTGTGACACTTAACAGAGTAATACTTGCATTTAAAGCACATCTAAAGGCTGTTTTAGGAGTGGTTTTGCTTTCAGTTTGTTTTTTATGCAAGTAAAAAATAGTGGGTGGAAGAGTGAGTAGAATCAGGGTTTATTCTGCGGTTAGCTGTGATTTGTTTGATAGTCAAAAGTTAAATAGTGAGCTCTGGCTATATGACTGACTACACATGGCAGGCCCTTCAGGGGCAAGCCACTGTTTTCCTCTTAGCAGGACTGACATTGCAGCTATTAAGCCATGAGCCTTCTCAGTGGACAGCAAGTGCTCAGAGGCATCGTGCGCTTTTGTGATATAAAGAATGGGCCAGGCACTACTGATACCAGTTATATCATTCTCTCCAAAAGCATGAGAACTTGTTGTGCCATAGGCTTATCAAGGCCTTCCTGAGCTCCAAAAAGAGGCATAAAATGGGTAGCATAAAACGATCACTTAATGTTCAGATGTGCAGCAAAGCTTAACCTTCCCCAGCCCTGATAGCCTCAAGTGTGTTGAATGGTAAGACAGTGCAGGGATTGATCTACATTCATTGCTCCTTTCTCCATCAAGTCACAGAGATAAAAAAAGAAGAGCACACTGGCAGTGCAAAATCCTCTGTGACCTAACATTGCTGCTTCTGTATGTGGAAGGGGCTGGAGGGAAAACTGCTGCATCCGTTGGTACAAAGATGCATTAAATATCCCAGCTTCTGCTTGCCTTGTGTCACTTAGGTGCAGATTGTAGCCTTCAAACACGTTGTCAGTGCATGAGCTGACTTCTACAAAAATGCAGGAGTTTGGCTGTGCTGCGTGTTTGAAGTAGTGCAGTTCTTAATGCACGCTTTCAAACTGCATAGTAATGCCAGATAAATGTAACCGGTAACTGAAAACTTGCGACAAACTGCAGGTTCCCAGATGTAAAAATGCAGTGTTGATAACGTATTTTTCCCTAATTAAAACACAGGTACAGATGAATCTTGGTTTTCGGGCTTATGTGGTGCTATCATTCAAACAGGCTGAGTTGTCCAGAGTTGTGAAATCCATGAGGAGTGATAAGGAAGTGGTTTCAGCTGCTGTTTGCAAAGTATTTAATAATTAAAGAGCAAACTGTGTAGGTGTATATGCTGTTACATGCACCTGCCAGCTTCTCAAATTTCATTTTGCTGTAAGTGTTAAACGGTCTTTTTGACAAATGGAAGGGGAATGAACCAACATGATTCAATATGTAATAATTTAAGCTGTGTAAAACATGTGCACAGATTGACCTTGGTTTTCTTCTCTCACTTTGGTACAAAGCTGTGAACATAATAACAAAACTTTACACAGCAAAACAAGAAAAAAAAAAGAAGAGAAAAATAAAAGTTCTTTATATTGTTATGGTTTGTCAGTCTGATTCTTTTTTTGTTTTGGTTTGAGTGGAATGATTCTTTCACAGGATTTGGTAGAACTTGACTTGTGTGGATTCTTTTTTTTCCTTTTTAAAAGAGAGATGAGTAAAATCAGACAGGCCAGTTGGAAGCATCACTGGCAGGAATGTTGCAAACTTGTGCTTCCAGTGTACCAGAATCACAGACCTAGTCATTTGGCTGTGAAAATGGAAACCATCCACTCAGCTGGTGCCTTCAAGATGACGTAGAGACTCCTTCACTTCATGACCCATTGCAAAGGGAAGTGTTTTGGAACCACTGGTAGTTCACTCACCAAAGCTTTAAAGACCAGCTTGGAATGGCTAGTCAAAACCTCAGTTTTGATCTGTTCAATGATATATTTTGGTTTCTGCCGAACTTTACAACTAAGACCATCACTGCCATATTTTTTTTGTATGGAAAATAATAGCTTAGTGAAGAGAAGGCATGGCTGGAACCCAGGACCCCTAGTGTTCTAGTCATCTAAAAAATGTGATTTGGGTTAAAACAAAAAGTGGGATTTGAAGGAAAATAACTCTTCTTTAAATAACCTATGTTTTTTGTACTCTTTCACAGTAAGTTACAGTGCAAGACAACATTAAGAACTTTATATCCAAAACGTTTGTGGTTATTTGTGACAGTTAAATGTGCTACCTCCCTGAGTAACTTTGAGTGGATGCTACATTTTTTTTTTTCTTTTTTCTTTTGCAATTTTGCTTTACAATACTAGCTTGGTTTGTTACTTTTCACCACTGGAGAATTTAAGTAGAAAGCTCTCCTGACAACATCTAGCCTCTTCACATCTTTTCTTGCACATTTTGTTTTTCCTTCTGTTTTTATATTGATATTGACCAGTTCTGAAAGCCAGCCCTCCTTAGAGGTGATAATGATGGAACCTCTCAAGCTCAGGTATTGGGTTTGTTTGGTTTTGGGCTGTTTTTCTTTTTTTGAGATACTAAGCTGATTTTACTCTTGCCATAAAAATCCACAAGCTGCTGTATATTCAGGAGAAGGATGGAAGAGTGCTCCATGTTTCATCCTCCTCTCTTTCAAAATAAAACCAAAAAACACCACCAAAGATTAGGCCAAAATCCAAGTTGATTTTATTTTCAGTTCAGTTAAGCTAATCATACTTACACATTGTAATAATCTCCTGGAAGTGGTCATGCTATAGGATAGTGTCTCATTCTGCTACAAGTTTAAGAAATACACAATACTGCCAGGAAATAGGACCGGGGTGTGTGTGTGTGTGTGTGTGTGTGTAAGTGTTTGTCAATACATACATTTGTGTGCATAGCATCTTTTCCCTCTTCATTAGGAAACAACTTTCTCAAGGTTACAGAGAATGCAGTTATGATAAACATTTTAAATGTCTAATGCGTAGTTAAGATATTATGGGGGTAGTAAAAGGAGAACAAATTCCTGTCTTCTGATATTTCTGCTGAGGTGCTAGACTAAGCTGTCCTGAAGTGCTTTACTTCCACATTCCTGGCGTAGCAGAGAACCAACCTGCTCAGCTACATCTCTCACAACATAAGACATTGGGATGTGTAATATTAATTTAGCACAGCCTCCTGTGAAACAGTCAACATTACGAAGAGGTTGAAATGAGAGTATCAAAAGTAGGGCAAAGGGTTAATGATAATTATGGGGTGGAAGTAAACTCCTCTGAATTTCACAGTTCAGCTGCAGTCCCAGTTTTGCCTGACTTGAGGGAAGACTCTCCCAGTTGTCAGCACAAGCAGAATAATGATGCATGCTCCATGTCCCTACCATGCAGAAAAAGCTTAATTGGGTCGTCAGTAAAGTAATTCTTGTTATCCAAAAGAAAATGTGAGGAAGTTACAAAAGTACTTATAGAACATATACAGTGGGATTAGGGTTGTCTCTCTTTCCAGGGGCTGCTTCCTTACGTTGTTTATCTGAGCAGGCAAAGCACGTCATTAGGAAATGTTCCCGTTTGCACTTGGGGAAGAATGGAGCTAGTTACTGAAAACAGATGCCTCGAGCGTGTTCTCGATGTAGGTGTCCGCTGGCTCTGGTGTTACGCATACATCGTGAGCTGTAGCCACTGAAAGAAGAGTTAGAATTAAAGGGTGGAAGTCTTGTTGGCATCCTCCAACAATTTGTATGGAGACACCACTGCTCTGGCTGGAAGGCAGCTGCGTGCTGACACTTAGCATGAAGCTCAGTGGCAGGGGGCAATTTTGTCTCGGGCTTTTTGCTAGTTTCTCCTTCACTTGCAAAAAAAAAAAGGTTTGTTTTTTTTTTTATGGTCTTCCTAGCAGAAAATCAGGTTTTAAGTTGAAACTTAATTCTTCACCTTTGAAAATCTTATTCTGTTAAACCCTGTTATCAGTTAGTGCCATATTGGTCTAGTTGATGTAACTTGACTCATAAAAAAACCCCAAACCTCTGAAGTTTTTTGAAGCACTTTAAAGATGATAGGAAGAGTCTGCAGCTGTGCCCTTCTGCACCAACTGAAATCTCACAGAGCAGCTGCTGCTGGCAGATCGTGGATGTTTCCCATGTAAAATCAGTAGCCACGTTTTTAGGAGGCTTTGCAGCCTCTTACCAATTGGCTGGTGATTTGAGACCAACCCTCACAGGCTCCTCTGAGAACACGTGCAGTGAATAATATGATTAAAATTCAGTATTGTGATGTTGGGTCAGTAATAGTGACGTAAATCAGTTTACCTCCAGGACGTTGAGCTTAATGATGCCATCTCCATCTTTATCAAAGGCATGGAACGCCCCTAAAGTGAGGAAGCAAAAATATATGGAGTAGGTTAAATTACTGCGTGTGTAACGATGACCCCAGATAGCAAACCAAACTGTGCTCCTCTTGTGTTATGGAAAGTTGTGCAGATAGTTACTGATGTGGTCAGCAAGTATTCCTGCTGTGTTTTCCCTTAGCCAATACAAGGAGAAACGCAGAGGTTTCTTTTGTGTTTTTATGAGACGACTGTCACATTTTAGATTCCCTGAGCACATATCTTTAGTTATTAAATCTATATATGTATAGGCAGTAGTGCTTTAAACACACTTGGCTTTGACTGTGACAGTGTGTTTTTGGGCGGGGGGGGCACAGTAACAGGGGGCCAGACACTCACTGAACATGGCATCCAGGCGCACGAAGCAGCAGATGAAGCTGTCAAAGTCGATGTTCATGTTCTTGTCGGCGTAGCGCATGGTGATGATGTCGTAGAGCTGGTTGTTCAGCCGAAACCCTGCAGAGGACCAGAAATGGGGCACGGCTCTGGGCACGGCCCGGGGGAAGCACGAGCATCGGTCACACCTCCAGGAACAGTTTGGCCATAGGCGCTTCCCAGGCCCAGCTGAGGCTCAGGCTGGAGGCTACTGCTGCAGCTGCTAAATAATGGGAAGTGAAGCTACGAGGGGCTTCCCTGTGTCCAGCTGCTTCCTAACAACAGCAGTAACACTTTTTAGTATCAGCAATAGTGTGACCGGCAGAACTAGGGAAGTCATTGTCCCCCTGTACTTGGCACTGCTGAGGTTACACCTTGGATACTGAGCCCTTTACTACAAGAAGAACATGAAGGTGCTGGAGCATGTCCAGAGAGGAGCAACTAAACTGGTGAAGCATAAGTCTTAAAAGGAGCTGTTGAGGGAAACTGGGGTTCTTCAGACTGGAGAAAAAGAGGAAGACCTTGTTGTGCTCTACAACAATCAGTCTCTTATCCCATGTAGACAAGAGAAAATGGCTTCAAGTTGCACCAGGGAAAGTTTAGGTTGGACAGTTAGAAAAATTTCTTCACCAAAAGAGTTGTAAAGCCCTGGAACAGGTGCCCGGGGCCATGGTGGAGTCACCACCACTGGAAGTATTTAAAAGACATGTAAATGTGGTGCTGAGGGACATGGTTTAGTGGTAGACTTGGCAGTGCTGGGTTAATGGTTGGACTTGATGATCTTAAAGGTCTTTTCCAACCTAAACGATTCTATAATTTTGAAATTATGATTTGGGAAAGCCCATGGCATGTGAGTTACCTCACACTGCAAGTATGGGAGGAGACGTCTACACCGAGGGGTCTGCAGCTTAGCAGAGCCTGATCAGAGCAAAACAACAAAACCTGGGTGACAGAAACATAGGACAAAGTTGCTGTGAAAACACAATGATGCAATGGTCAAAAAAATAGATAAGGAGGTAACACCTCAGTGTGATATCGCCAAACTGTGACACTGACTGCTGCAGCACATCAACTGTGCTTCATAAAGGGTCTGTTGGGATTTGGGTACTGCTGGCTGTTGGCTAAATGCAAGGTCATGCACAGCCTACCTGCTGTAAGGCTAAGACATTTTTATTGTAATATGTGTTCTTAGTTCTAAAATCAGGGCAGGAGGTATTTATATGATTTCTCTTTTTACATTGACAACTTTCCTGGTGAGAATGAAAACCTGGAAAATAAAAATGACCCATATTTCTACTGCAGCAGAAGTCCAAATCCAGGTGTAGTTTTGTCCTTAGCAAAGGATTGAACCCCTGATGTTTTGTATAGTGCAAGATAGGTCTCTGTTTCTGTGCTTTGACAAACTGGTAGCTGATGTGCCAAAATACTACTGAAGATGAAGTATCACTGAAATCATTCCATCTAGGTTTATAGTGATGCTACAGATCTTCTGATTAAAGAAGATGTCTTGCTCCCTTAGGGAGCTGGTAAAGATGGTTGCTGGGGAGGCCTGCTGTCCAGGGGGAGATGCACACCAGTGTGTTTGAGACAAGAACTAAGAAAAATCAAAGGCCTTCTTGCAGGATGAGTATCATTAACTACAAGTTTTGCAAAAATACTTTTCTCTCACTGTGCAGGTAGAAAAGGAGACCAAGCCTGCAATGTTTTAGTGCCTAAGAAACATGAGAATGACTCAAGGACTGTCCATCCACTTGCCTCTGATGCAAACCTGGACATTGACCTGCTCTGCCTTGGTTTCAGTGCCTGTGCACTTGGATTGAAGGTTTTCCACTGTTCTGTTTGTTACTTAGACAAACATAAAGAATCCACAGCTTAAATGAGAGCAGATGTCTTCAGCACTCCCTGATTCCCCTGAACAGCAGGACCCCAAGTGTCAGATCCTTAAGACAGCAGAGCATTGTTCATTGGGAAGTTTAACGAGCAGAAGAGATCTATTTGATTGGCACGACATACAAGGCTTGCTCTTTAGATATTTGAGAAGCTCTGTCGGGCATAAAAAAAAAAACCAAACAAAAAAAAAGATGTTTTAGTTTCTCTGAGGTCTGTCTTTAAAATGCAGCACTGTGTTCCCAATCTCACCCTGTGATACATCAAACAAAATAAGGTTTCTTCAGCTGTTGGGCACTGGACACGGGTAAGTACCTGCATCTTTGACTGCATTGCGCATCTCGTAGCTGTTAATGGTTCCTGAATGATCTGTGTCGTAACGCTTGAAAATTTTCTGGAAAAAGAAAAACAATAAATATGCAACAGAAATAAAAGCTTGTACTTCTGTTGAATGTCTGATTGGATGTGGGGTGTGTGCTTCAGGCATTTGGAGGCTTTGCCATTTGCTTTACATTGCTGCTGCTGGGCAGTTGGGGCTGTTAGCACAGAACTCCTCTAAGTCACAAAGTAAAATAATTTAGATCCATGCCATAAGAAGCAAAAATATCTCCCTTAGAGACTATCCTTGTTTAACTTGAGCATATGCTGCTAATCATCTCTCTTGATTGTCCTAATTAATCTATTTATGAGGCCTGATTCTAGTTCCCATTCTCCTCCTCCAATTTGTGTGTCTCTGTGCTGTTCTCATGGGGAAAGTTCTTATGTGAGCGCTGGAGCTTCAGACTCTTTGCTTGGGTTTTGAGTAGAAAGAGGAGAGACATTATTTTTCTCTTAAAAAGTTAATTTGCAGTGTTTTTAGCTTTTGTTGACGTAGTGTATATAGAGAATTCTGGTTTCCCTGCACAAGCTTCTGCAAAGAAGAGCACTGTGGATACCAACAATACCTGCCAGCTTTTAATCTTGTCCCAGAGGTGTCGAAACTCATCAAAGTTTATCTTCCCCGAGCCATCTGTCTGTGACGCAAACATTCAGGTAAAAAAAACCCGCAATATTTTTAAGAGAAATTAATTAAGTCTGCAGCTACTAGCAAAGGGATGAATGTGAAACTGCATTCAGCATCTGCTCAGCATTAAGAGCTGGCTGAGTTGTGCAGTAAAATATTTGTGAAGGTTTTTGTTATTGTGCAGTGTTTTGTTTGAGGAGTGTGAAGTACTGGTTGTACTTTATGTAGAAGGAAACATCCGATGCAGGAGAGAGGCTTGCTGCTGGAGCTTTTATAAAGTACATGAGCGGAGTATTTTAGTGATGTCTTTTAAAATACCTCCAAATCTGAAGCTTACCCCATGTTCTTAAGACAAAGCTTTATCTTAGAGGGAAGCTTTTTCTGCCTTGCTTGAAATGAATTGAGAACTAAGCTAAATGTTGACTAAAGCTGTTTATAAAAAATGTTATTTAGACTCCAACCATTATGGCTTTGGTTTCTAGTTGCAATTTTGTTCTGGTTATGTTTGAATGTATTTGTGTTCTCTCCGAATCGTGCATTATTTCAAATAGGAAAACTGGGTGATGTTGTATCAAAGGTAACCTCCCATGGCATCTCATAGTGTGTTTTATTATACTTGCTCTGAGACAATTTCTCTGTGTGTTACGTGCTAAGCACACAGTGGAATGTATAATATCATTAATTTAAGAGAGAAATATTGTAAGTTTGTTGTGAAGACCTGTAGTTATGTTGACTGGGTTAAAATTTTTTAATTTCTTTTTTAATTATGCTTTAGTACATGAGCTGGCCAGTTGCTGATACCTAAGGAGGTGTGTCATACTGACTGACTTAGTCTGCAGCTTTCTGGTTTGGGATATTTTCACATTTTCATCAGCTACGCTAATGTTGAGATGGCTAGGGTTAAGATGTGCCAAACCAGTCTGTTACCTGACTAGAGACTATAATGTACTGTTCTGCTTCCCTGGCTTACTGAGTTGTGTGTGTAGTGGTGAGAAATACAATGCAAGTGGACTAGCATGGTATCGAGCACTTCCCTTTCACCGGGAAAGGATACATCCATTAAAGCAATCATGCTGCGGCAGGATTCCAGTTCAAATCCTTCTGTCCTTAGGTCCTTATCTGAAATAAATGATTCCAGGTGAAAACAGATCATGCAAGTCAGCAAATGCAGCTGCTTCCTAGATCTGACTCTACCCAAAGTAGAAGCCAAACCTGCTTCCTTCACCCAGTAAGAGAGGAGTGGTAAAGGAATATGAAAAGACTTTAAGTAATGTTATTACTTGTGAATTAGAGATTATTTTTCTTGACCTGTTATATGCAACAAAAACCTCTTGAAAACTCTAACTTTCAGGTAACTAAGCAAAGCCAGTGTCTGTAGTCTGCCTTTACATTAGAATTATGGGGTGGAGGGGTTTTTTAAGGGTGTTTGCAGACTGCTAGAAATGCTACAGTATTGTGTGGTGCCTCCAATGAATGTTTACTTATTTCTGCATTACTAGTGCTTGATCACTCCTAGAGAGCATCATTATGACACATTCAGTTCCCTGAAGTCTCAGGTGCAAAGTCCATAAAAATGTAATTAGGAAACTTGTGAGTTTGAACCCATAAAGAATTTTTAGAGTGTAACTCAGTGATGGAGGATTATGTTATATCACGGATTTCTTTGTCCAGGGAGAATGAAAAACATGCTTAAACTCACGTTTTTTTACAACATTATTGAGAACGTTCCTGAGTTCTTCAGCATTGATCTCCATGTCCTAGTGGGAAATGTGTTAAGGATATTGTTAATGACAACATTCCTTATTAACCAGGTCATTTTATAGATGTATATGCTATAAGTATGAAGTCTTTGGTCACTTTTCAGTATGGCATATACGTGCTTCTAACTAGAGAACATTCTAGTCCATATAAATATTAGTCCAAAACTTTCTCGAGGCTGCAGTACAATGTGTGTCTAAAGCTACCAAATAGTGTTTATTAAACTACAACTAGAAGAACAACCATTAAGTTCAAGCCACTGTAGAAGCCAAAAAGCAAAGTGTGAAAATCCCTGTAACCCATTTGCAGCCTCTTGATTTATGCAGTACTTTGATCTGTTCTTACTTTCAACTGGCCTTGTTAAGCATATACTAGAGGGTGTTGCCTTTCTAACTTGTTTACACATGCTATGCAAAATAGCATCATGCAGTAATGATAGAATTAAATCCCATATTTAAATAAGGCTCCCCCCGTACACAATGGGAATAGCTTATATGTACATATGAGGATCACTGTAAACTTAATTGGGTACTTTGATTTGATTTTGCTCAGCTTCAGATCTCAAAGGAAATCTGATGGAATGAAATTCAAAGGAAATTTTAAAATTCACTGGTTTTAATCTGTGAAGCAGTTGATTTAGGTGCTGTTGTGGCTAGGCTGCTTTGGTGGCAGAGACAGGGATCGGCTGCATACTCACATCCCCTGCAATCTGTCGGAAAATATTCCTGAACTGTTTTTCCTCTTCACTCCCCTCACGAGCTTTTGCTGAAGGACGCTGAAAAGAGACAAGCAATGACATTCTTAGCCCAGCAGGGAAGGGAAAGGGCCTGAATGGCTCACTCACCATCGCATGAGGGAGCCTTTTAGTGCATCTGGAGGTCTTCAGAGGAACTTCTGAGGAGCAGGTTGTCTTCCTGTTCCTTTCCCCTGTTCTTGGTTAAATGTGTTCCTTGGTTAAATTGCTGAGTATTTAACTTCATTCCACTGCTCTCCTTTCTCTTGGAAGGACCCTAAAGGTTTACTTTCACTAACAGATGTTTATCTTATAATTTTTTATTTTGAAACAATGAAAAGGAGAACTTTGGAGCGGAAGAGGCATATCTGCTCCATAGTAGTCCTGTAGGCTATGAACTGACCAGAGAGTCTTGGGCTTGAGACCTCTTTCTAAGGGTGGGGTGACCCTTGCTGGAGACAAGCAGCACATGAGACAGAGGAAAACTATGATAGCAAAGATTTCTCAGACACGTGCAAAGAGCAAGCATGAACTCTAAGGCTGATACTGGAAAAGGAAACCCCCATCCCCAAAATATTACAGGAATTATGTCTAACAAAGTAGAGTGAGGTTTTTTGGCTTCGTTATTACTTTTGTTTGTATAAATGCAGATGAAAGTTAAGATTGGTTCCCATGTCGCCACCCACATTCCCTGTCAGCCATGCATTGGACCAGCACACTGGAAGCAGACACTCAAGCAGAGCCTCCAGATGCCACGACCCTGGGTGCAGGATCTGGCTATTGCATCTTGTGTCCCTCTCCTGCCTGCAGGGAGCAACTCCAAATTTGCTACCTATTTTCCTCCTCTCTGGTAGTGAGAGAAAAGAGGAGGGTTGCAGGGGCTTCTGGGTTTACTTGTCCTTTTCCCCTCTGGCCAATGGACTGGTATAGGGATGTGCAATTTGTAATGGAGAGAGGCTATGATCATAGAATCACAGAATGATAGGTGTTGGAAGGGACCTCTGGAGATCACCTAGTCCAAAGCCCCTGCTAAAGCAGGCTCACCTAGAACAGGTTGCACAGGAACGTGTCCAGGTGGGTTTTGGAAGTCTCCAGAGGAGGAGACTCCATAACCTCTCAGGGCAGCCTGTTCCAGGGCTTCGTCACCCTCACAGTAGAGAAGTTCTTTATTATGTTTAGGTGGAACTTCTTGTGTTCTACTTTGTGCCTGTTGCTCCTTGTGCTATCACTGGACATCACTGAAAAGAATCTGGTCCCATCCTCTTGACCCCCATCCTTTAGATATTGATAAGCATTGATAAGATCCCCTCTCAGTTTTCTCTTCTCCACGTTGAAGAGCCCCAGGTCTCTTAGCCTTTCCTCATAAGAGAGGATCACTGATCAGTGACCATTTCCAGGAGCTCCTAAAGCCCCCTGGGGGCAATTTATGTGGGTATCACTTCAGGTGGCTGAGCAAGAGTGGATTGAACTGTCCTGGGGAAACACGGGGAAAGCGTCTCTCACAGCCAGGATCCTTGTACGGGAGAGCAACCCGGCGATGTTTTCAAGCAACTAAATTCTCCAGCACAGGTGTTAAATGACTGAAGGGATAGCCTCTGTTTGCTTGTGCTCTTTAGATCCACAGAAACCAAATGCAAGTTATGCTAACATTTAATGAAAAGCTGTCAAGTATCTTAGAACACTTCACCCTGTTCCTGTGCTCTCCCCAGCCATTCTTTCATGCTAGCCAGACCAAGAACTGTTTCCCCCTCTGCCACTTGCTACAGAAACCTTTTTCTCATCTGTGTGGGTTTTTTCACCATCTTTGCCAGCGACTTCATCTGCTGTCAGCTCCTTATTGCTGTTCGCTCTGTCAGAAACAAAGATGATAGGCTGGAAGAAGAAGGAAGAGAGCAAAAGAGAAATTGAAATTACACAAGAAATAGCAGAAGGGAAAATATTTGGTGACAACCATTCTGTGGTAAAGTACATGTAGCAACAGCTCCTGTTTCTGCGAGCATGACCAGAGAAGCCAAAGCTGGGAATGAAAAAGAGCAAAAAAAGGTGGAAGGTGGAGGAATTTCTGAAGTTACTGCTCTCCTCATGCTAAAATAGATGCAAACGTATTTTATCAAAATAGCGCAATCTCTGGCTTCTAGATTTCCTTTTCAGAAAGCCAGTAATGCTGAAATGTCCCAGGTTTTGATTTTTCACTTGTTTTGGGGTTTTTTTTTTAAGCAAAGTAAGCTTCCCAGCTTCTTGATTCTCAGTTAAAGTAATGAACTTGCCCCCTCTCCACGACGGACAGCAGCACTGAAAACAAACAAACTCAATCTTACCCAGGAAAGGAGTATTTGTGTAGGAGCTCGATAGTTATGTGAAGCATGTCATCTTTTTCTGTATTAATTCTTGAAGCATTCAGCTGTAATCAGCCACATGCAATCATTCTGGTTTAGTGCATTTAAAAGAAGGAAAGCTGCTACGAGATGTGAATGTGTGATGCTGGAGTATTAATTGCAATCAGCCCATCCTGAGATGGAAAAAGTCTGATGACGTTTTTCAAGGTCCTAAATGTATCATGTAGAATCTAAAGGAGAATCTTGAACTTAAGTGAGTAGAAGTTTCAGGAAAGAAGAGTAGCTGCATTTAGGCAATGGAAAGTAAATGTGAGGGCACGTGTCTGGAGAAGGGGTGCCTTTCACTCAAAAGGGGTGTCAGGGTGCCTGGGGAGGGGCAGTGGGAGCAACCCAAAGGATCAAACTTATAAAGCTGAAAAATTTCTGTTACCTTTTCGCCACCCCCTTGAGTGAGGGAGGTATATAATGCTAATGCTGTTTAATTAGAATTTAGTGTAGGAAGACAAAATCTTTGCTGCCTGCAGTAGGCCTCTTATCAAGTACCCTTCATTATCTAGATTTATTTCCAGATGCAGAGAACTCATGATACCAAGGAACTCTGCTCCTGCTGCATGCATGGCACATGCTTTTTGCCTTGCTGGCACTCAGCAAATTGCACAAGTACCTACCTTGCCCTTTTTCTTCTTCTGTATAAAAAGAGACAAAATTAAAAATAAAAACAAAAAGAAGAAAATTTTTTAAGCAGAATTCTTGATTTTTACCCTGATTATGTAGAGCTGATGGTGACGTTTTCTTTCTCTTGCTCTTTGTTGCATTTATTTTTCCCGTTCCTATATTCATACTTTTTGTTTTTTCTTCCCCACATTTCCTATATTCATACAGTTTTCAAATCTCAAAAATGAGAGGAAAATGCACCTACCAAGAAATTGCATACTAAAGGACAGAAATGGCAGAAACAATAGCAAAAGTGTCCCATCTCATCAGGGCCTTTGTCTGCTTGGATAAAATCTATATTGTACCTTTAGTGCTGATGATTCCTTTTTCCCAGCCTGTCAGTGCAGGGGAGATTGGACTTCTGTGCCCACAGATCAATGGTATCTGAAGTGGCAATTAAATTCAACCAGATCTGGACAGTTTAATTATTATCACAGCAGATGAAAGGGGAACACTTCTGAGTGAAGTTTGATGGAGCTCAATTCTGTGTAAGAGAGTTTCCTCTGTTTTTTGTTTTGTGGTATGCTTTTTTCTTTTTCAAGACCAATTGTATTGTTATCTCTCATATATTTGTATAATGATGTGTAAAACCCCAGCGTGAAGAGTTAGAGCTTGTCATGGATGCAAGTTTGAATCAGACTATCATTAGGATTCCTTTCCAGAAAGCATGTACTTCAAAATAAGGTGGGTTTTTTTCCTTTTTTTTTTAGCTGAAATGAGAGTTTCACAGTATCTTGGAGGACAGAGCTAGACCTCCCCTAGTAAATGAATCATTTCCACTGATGGAGACAAAGGTATTGCCTGCTTAGTATCCAGCTGCTTTATGCCAGGAACAGATTTCAAATCTACCAAAATATTTTGGTCTGACCAAACTGGAAAGTAGCGAATATAAAGCGAGTGTTAATAAAAGTATCTTGGTGAGAGAGAATGTGGGAATTTATGCTAAAGGAGATGTCATGTAGCTGCAAATGGTTTCCTGCTGTAGGTTTCTCTAGATGTGTCATTACCCCTCTCCCTACCCCTATTTGTGTACAAAAGAGGCCCAGGATGGTACTTACTGATGGACGCTCTGCCTCAATCATGTTTTCAACCTCCCTAGAAGAAAGCAGAGAGTAAATAAATGGGGAAAATTATTGTTCTCAATGTTTCTTGTTTCTGTAGCTGGTTTGTAAGCAGCCATTTGAACTTCCCAAACAGCCACTGGTGTGGGCTGGCTTTCAAGCATTGCAGCTGCTGCGGGCTCTAGACATAGCTTTTTTCCAGTTTGAGCTGAGTATCCCAGTATACTGCTTCCAGGAGGACTGCAGCCCAATTTACTCCTCTAAAGAGCTTTGTTAACACTGAACTTTGATAGCTGGGAGTAAAACAGAAGCTGTTTGGCCTGAGTAGAGTGACACTGGCTGCAATTTGCTGTGCTCCAGGAAAGTACATGAAGAGCAGGATAGAAAAGAAGTAACTACACACTTCTGTGTTTCATTCATGACTGAAATTAGAATTAGTCCAATGATCTACCTGGCCAAAACTTTATCCAATGGCATATAGCATTAAAACCCAAAGAGTTTAATTTTCATTATTAGAAATGGCTAATGGCATGTTTACGAAGGCTATCCTGCAAGTGGTAAGCTTCTCCAAAGAGACGTCAAATCAGGCTCTTGTTAGACTATAAAGGAAGCTTGGGGAAATGAGTTTGCATCTGGGAGTTTCTAATGAGATGAGGAAAATGAAAAGCCAGGTATAGCAATCTAGGAACACGGCTGTAGAGGACTGGTGAGCTCACCTCCACCCTTATGGTCAGATAAATGCATCTGAAACTTACTCTGAAAGACTCCTTTTCTCTGAGAAGACCCTCAGGATGAATTCTCCCTCCTGGTGAGGTTCATATGTTGATGGGATGATGACGTACTCGCTGGGAGGCAACCGGAAGCGCTCAGAGATTTCTCTCATGTTTATATAGGTCTTACTTCTAGCTTTGGAGGCATTGTAGAGGAAAAAATCCTTTTGCAAGTGGTGCTTAGTACCATGCATCTGCAGAATAAATGAGTCAGTTTGTCTTCAAGGAAGTCTTACCTGTTCCCCATCTGGCTTGTCATGCAGGCAGCACATGGTTGGGACAGAAAACACAAATGAAGCTGCGGCTTAGCAAGCAGGGAGCTGATGAGGGATGCTAGCTGGTAACAGGTATGGAGTCTGTCACCTCTAAGTGGCTACTGCCTGGGTGTAGTTGGCTTCTGAGGGCTGCTCCAGGGCCCCCCTGCAGAGCATTGGCTGCCTTCTGCTGTGTAGGCACTTGTATCTGACTGTTTTGTTGGATGCTAAGTTGTGTGTGACCAAAGTTCAGCTACTGTCCCTGGAGGGTGGCGTGGCAAGGAATGGTATATGCCAACTCCTACATGCAGTGTGGGAAGGGGAAGGTGCTTTCAGCAGAAATGTGTCCTTGCCTGGACGTGAGTTCCGTATCTGCTGAAGAATTCCGATAGCCGAATGTTGCATTGGTTCAAATACGAATATTAAGTTGAGTTGTGGGCTAAGAACACTTGTAGGCCATTTTCTGCAGAAATAACTGCCCATAAAATAGTCAGCAAAGACAACACAGGCTGTCATCTTCATGTTTTCCAGGTAACATAGCCTTCAGGTGAGCTTGTTTGCAAAGCTTGTGATGCCAGCGATTCAGCTATCAGCAGGCTGAGAAAAACTTAACCTGTGTATTCTTCATACTTTTACCTCGATGGCTGAAAATACCATTGATTTCACCAAACAAATTCTAAGAGAAAGCTCTGTGGATGCAGGATAGAGGCTATCAGCATTATTTGGAGGTGGAAACTGAAGTGATTTAGGGTGTTTCTGCATCCAGGTCTCATACAGAATAGAAAAGGAAGACTGAGGAAAAGGCGCAAGGGAAACTGGGGTGTGGGTGAAACGCGACTAAAAATTACTCGCCAAATATTATTAATAAACACTCAGAGCAGGAAAGTTATCAGCTTCACTTCTGTTGCATTCCTGAAAACACACTTGACTGGGTGGATTCCTGCTGACTTACAGACAGGCACAACAGTAACCCTAGCTGTGAGTATACACCAAGATGTCAGTCTGCCTCCGTTCTGCTCATACCTCTTTGGGCACCTTAGGGAGAGAAAAAAAGAGAAGAAACAGTCAGAGCTGCCAGGTGAGTCTGCTTGATTATAGATCTTACAGAAGGGCATTCATATGGATTTCTGGGGACACAGACAGTAATTAAAATGCCCCAAGTTAGGTAAATATTCTAAGCAACTTCTCTCGTCCTTTCTAGATTTCTCGGGATCTGCATGAGAAGCAGTAAGATCTGAACTAAGTTTGTGCAAGAGACTGAGTAAATTTACTTCTTCATGATATACAATAGCAGGGACAGAGGTTAATCACTACATATGCCTCTTGGATGTCTGTTTCCTTTTTTACACTATTCTGACAATGAAGTGTTTAGTTTCAGCAAGGATGGAAGGGAGATTGAAGAATATATAGGAAAGAGCATGTTAAACTCTGTCATTAAGTCTAAGAATATGTTAAACTCTGGCATTAAGTCACTATAAAAACCTAAAACTTCTGTTACTTATAGATGGGGTAAACTCTGAGGTTACTATGGTCTGAATGGTTACAAAGCCTTGAATTTTCTTCCTCTCTTTCAGGTTCCCCCTGAGTTCCTTGCAAAGTAAAAATTGCAATTCGTGTAATAGGGCTGAATAATTCAGTGACTGTCTTGGTAAATGCCCACTGTCTGGATTTGTGACCTCAGGGAGAAAAACAAAGTCTAGAGCTAGTACCTCGTAGATGGCAAAGCCAATGGTGTACAGGTTGGCTCCCAGCTTGCGTTCTTTCCTCCTATTTTTCTGCATCAGTGCAACAAGGAAGCTGCAGATAACCTCTTCATCCTCAGGATCATCATCTTCCTCCAGGAGCTTCAAGCGGTACTGGGGATTGGTCCAAAATGTATCTGTGAAATCCCGACAACAACCCAAAGCAAACATGTAAAGTTTCCGTTTTCTAATGATACTTATGATCAAAGAACTTTTAAGTTCCCTGCCTGTGGCTCCTGAGGGAAAGGTTAAAATATGTATATACTTTTTTAAGTGTTTGGGTTTTACATAGTTCTAACAATACTGCACAGTAAAGGAGGATATAAAATGAAGAACTGTCATCTGACAAACTTTCAGAGTACCTGTAACTATCAGAAAGTGGATTTCCCAAGTGAAATCTAACTGTTAGAGTGGAATTGATCTCTTAACTTACTTGGGGCATTGTGAAGTATTTAAACAATGGTATATCTTTGCCAAGCCTGCCTTTTCAGATTAGAAGGTGCTGTCACAAACATAGTGACAGAAGATTTCCACCTACAACATCATGTGCCTTGCCCACTGAGGAAGCAAGGCTTCTCCTATGGCTGATCAGGCTATGGTATGACTTCACCTGTGGGATCTAGCATGGTCCCCATCAAAGGGGCCATATCTTTCAAGATCTATGGCCATATCTTTCAAGATCTATTGCTCACCTGGATAATTGCGGCAACCTCCAGCTGAGCAGCCTCTCACCCAGCGCCCTTCGTTGACCGACACAGTCCAGGTCTGGAGTTTATCAGCTTCCAGGGTATCAGGTGTGAGGTTACAGATCTCAAGTTTTGTGAAGTACCTCATAAAATCTTCAAACGATATCCTGGATGAAATGAGGGGAGACTGAACCCGAGTGGATTTATACGGTGGGTGGCTGTCTGAAAGAAGCTGGTGCTGTGGAGGAGGGTGAGCAATGATAGTGCCACTATTAGGGCAAGTCTGCAAGGGGAGCACCATGATTTCCTCCTGCAGCTGGCCTGCTGCTTGGTCAGTTAGCACAGGTACAGCTCCAGAAGGGTGCGAACTGGGCTGAGGGGATGGTGTATAGGAAGGGTGATGGAAAGCTTGTGGAATTGTAGTGTAATTATAGAAGGACTGTGCTGGTGGTACTCAGTAAGTCCTGGTAGGAGAACGAGGGGATTGCAGAGCAGGGTTTATTGGGAATATGAAGGGAAATAGGGATTACCACAATGGTTTTAGCGGATTTAAGTAGTGTGGTGTGATTCATTTTTGCTGTGGCTGCATATCTCCAAGAGAATCACCGTTTTTTGTCTGATATTCTCACCAGAACTCCCCGTCCTCCACGATCTTGTGCTGCAGGCGGATTTTCTCCTCTTCATTCATGAAGTTCCATTCCTCTGACCTTCAAAAGAGGAAACAAGTTAAATTACAATTTTCAATACAGTTTTCATGAAAATTTCCGCTCTTTACTGTAAGCCTTGGAGAGTGGAATGTCAAGAGTCATCCTGATACATATATTTTTTTTTTCTTTGTGAGCCTTGCAACCATTTGTTCTTAATCCTACGCCCTTCTCCACATGCCCAGATAAAAAAGCAATTGCCCTACTTCTCTCTGCCTTCCTTTCAGACTCCCTCTTAGCAGCTCCCAAAGACCTGCTGAATTGTGTTCAGTTTATTTAGCTTGAGAAGAAAAGTTTTTGCAGACTCTTATTGCTGGAGCAGCTTTTGAAAGTCTGTTGAGTAAAACCTAATGAGAACCTTTATCCAAACTCACTCATGTACTGACATCTTACTTCATCCAGATCTTTCATTGCTTAGAAGATTTTTTTTCCTACTGTCACGTCTTCTTGTGAAAGTGAACATTGTGGAATTTACTAGACAGTAAAATCAGATTGACTGTGCCATTCGACTGGCATCTCTCTTCACTTTCATCAATTAAAGCTCCTTTTAGCATCTTTTTTTTAGGTACTCTCTTCTTTTTACAGCTTCAGCTCAGGACTCAAGTATGATCAACTTCAAAGTGCATGTGTCAAAACAATAGCAAAGAAAATTCAGATACCACATCATTAAATGTTAGGGTCATGCGCAAGCTGTGTAAGGGTAAATAAAGATGCAAATTTTTAGGTTTGGTTTTGGTTTTTTTCTGGTCAAATCACATGAAGCTCTATTTTACTCACTTGTCACTCCAAGGTCCGTTCCATTCCACCTGCCCCCAGGGATTTCTCAGCCTTACCAGACGTATTTTTTCCCCTTTAAATATTGTCTAATTGAAAAAGAACGCAACAAGAATAGACTAAGAGTAGGTTCAAAAGGAACTCTCAAACTGCTGATACCAGCTCCTCCAGTGATGGTGTTGTCCTGGGACGTCACCCAGCCTGACGTGTTTGGAGTGAGTGCAGGAAGGCTATAAGACCAGGAGGTGGCTGGCTGTGGCCACCTTTGCCCAAGTGGTGGAATATCCATTCCAGAGAAAGCCAAAACTTTGATAGGTTTGTTTCTCCACAAAACTTTCATTTGTTTAAATATAAATTTTGTTTTGTTAGGTCAGAATTTGTTTTGCTCTGCTCCTTTCCCCCCCCAGCTTTGCTTACATTCATGGTGGTAGGTCAGTGTAGACTACAGTACCCTATAACTGGAGGAAAGGGACTATACATACCTCTTCCACGGCTGTGACAGAGTAGGCGTGACCTTTGACGAGCCCGCAAGACATCCGAGTTTCATACTGCATGGGCACTATGGTCTGTTAGACACACGAGAAAAACTTGTAAGAGTCATGCAAAGCTTGGTCACCCAAGGCTTTTGGAGGGAGGGTGACACTCTTCAGGTGACAGCATTTTTTTTGTCACATTCTCTTCTTTGAGATTGCCAAGGTGGCCAAGCTTAGTGGCCACAGAATTAATGTTGTTGGTTAGAAAGAAGTGAAACAGGAACTAAAATAGGAAGAAGTTAATAATGTCAATTGGAAATGACATTTTTGTGATTTACTTTTTCCCTTTGTGTATGTTATTGCTTTTTGCACTGGGAGGATGCTAGTATATAGCATACTTAATCAAAATAATTAGATTTTTCTATTAGTAGGACTATTCAGCCCTTCTGGGGTAGTAATTTTTTGTATGTCTCAATAAGGTTATTGCATTTACCTAGAAACATTGGAGCAGATTGATACCTGGAAGAATACTTTCATCTTTACATGTGGCTCTTATCTTACCAAAGGGATATGAAAACACCCTACTTAATATGCTATTCCCACTAATTTACATTGTTTTATTTATGTATTTTAATTCCCTGTGGAAATGAAAATTTAATACCATAATCATTAAAATCATCATGATTGACATTTTTTCCAAGTCACACTCAGGGAGGGCTTGGCTTTTTTCAGCAAGGTGTTGCTCGGAGGTAAATAGATCAGCTGTTAGTATGTCTGGTAGGTTTTTGGTTTTGTTTTGTTTTGGTTTTTTTATTTGCAAATCTCAGAAAATTATTTATCTGTGAGATAAGGAATTGGGACCAAGATGACAGGTGCACGCAGTCTGTTGTACTTGCTGGAGAGATCACCAAGATCGGTGGGAGGGGCAGGCTCTGCTATGCACAGGTGGGCCATGTGTGAAACTTCTCCTTCTCCATTATGCCTGTCACTGAGAGATGACTGAAAGGCCCTGCCAGTTAACCTGCAACCCCTTCTTGACATCTGAAGGCATGAGAAAGGCACGTCTGTTTGCACAGGGAGGATCTCATCCAAGCATTTCCAGCTGTCATGATCCTTTTCCTTTTCCTTGCTCCTATTTCCATGCTTTTTATGCCTACAACCTCATACCTATTTCCTTTTTTTCTTAATTTCCACTCCTGTTGTTGCTATCATTACTTATCTGAAATCCTTTTTCTCTTTTGTAAGAACATTAACTTTTGCTGGTGCCCTGGGCCACCTCTCTGAAGTGTTTCTGAAGCCTCTGTGATCTGCTTCTTTTCATCAAGAGTCATGATTTTCTTTCTGATGATGGCTTGGGAATGTGTAACAACCATCAGTAAAACAGCTGCTGGGTCAGCAACTACAGAAAAAGTTTTGCAACCTTCTTGCAGTAGGCAGTCACTGGGGAGGAAGTTCCCCCCAAGACATGGGTGATTTAGGCAGCCGTGCTTGCAAAACAAGACTTGTGCTGGGCTTTCCCAATGAATTACACCATTTCAGTCTTTTAGGAAGACTAGATATGGATGTCAAAAGAGGAAAAACCAGCTATTTCTGCTTCAAATGCAGAAGACAGTTTGCACAACCAAAAGTTTAAGATTATGTAAAGGGGGAGGGCTTTTTTTGTGTTTGTTTTATAGTTTGGGGTTTGTTTGGGTTTTTTCTCTGTGAAGTGAGAGATGTAATTTTATTGTCATGGAAATGCAGCTTCCCAAAGGGCAAGGTATGACAGCCGTGTGACAGAGAAAAGAAGGCAATGTGTCCCTCTACAGATTTGAAAGGTTTTAAATTTGCCCGTATGGGATTTTTCTTAAATGGTTTTAACATCGCTCTCCTTTATTTTTGTTAGATATTTAGGTATGCTGGTGTTACTTTGCATTTCATCACACATGTAAAGCTCGACAAGTTTTTTCCTTCCCTTGTTAGATGCTTTAAATTAGGTTATCAATGGCAGTAATCTAAAAGGAACATCCTGAGAGCAGACTCCCTTCCATTTGTGGGCAGAGCTCCATGCCACTCTGTGTTAAAATAAGTTCACCAAGAGCTTTTGTGCCCAGAGTGAGAGCCATGTAGAGCTTGCTTTTCTTTCTTTCACATCCCCCAAACTCTTGGGGATCTTGTTGTATTCTAGTATTTTAATTTTCTTGTTCTCTCCATCCTTTGCAACCGAAGGACTTGACAAAATCCACTAACCAGTTTCTCTTCTGGAAATAAGCCTGTGCCACAAGACAGTAGCTCTTTGCTTCTGGTGTCAGTCACTGTGTTTGAAAGCACTGAAGTCTTCTAATACATATGTCAAATAGCATCCATAAGAACAGGTCTTTAGTGTTGGGATAGCTCAGTGAAGCCAAATAAAGATTTAAAAGATGTACAAACCCAAGCTGGTCTCTCATCCACCCCCTGGTAGTCCACAGTGGGTTGAGACATTTGTGCATTTTCTAGATTCTTCACCATTCGAGAAATCAGTTCCCCAATGTCACTCCGAGGAGCTGATCCATAGGAAAAACCTAGGTGATCCTGGCATGGAGAATGGGAGAAAAGCATTATGCAAATGAGGAAGGGAGAGATAAGACGGATAGTACAAGAAAGATGAAAGGTGAAATATAGCCTAGACAACTTCTTCCTCATTATGTCTATACTTATCTACAGTGGCTGATAGCACTAGCTGTTTTCCTGCCTTTACTCCAAGTTCAATAACCATAATGGTTATCAAAACTGATTTTTTTCACTTTTATATTTACCACAATAAATGAAGACTATCTGAGGCTATGTTGACAATCAAACAGTTAATTTCCTAAATGTTTGCACACTTAGCAACTTTGATATGACGATTTATCCTAATGGTTGCAGCCCCCCTGATATTAACCTAATTTTACTGGGTGAGGACACTGAAGGTGGGTGGGATGCTGGTTTTGGTGATCTCACCCCTTCTCTCCACCTCTGTGTTCTGCTTCTGTTCACTTCCCTTTTGGTGCATGTTATTTGCTAACGGGTGGTATCTAGTGAGGATTACTTCATCTCCTAGAAATGGATGTTTGTTATGTGGACTTAACCAAGCAGTTCCAAAAGGTGGTATGTATTTGATTATGGTATGTATATCCCTCTTCTCTGCCATTTTTTTTATGTCTCTGCAAAATTCATATGGACTCACATCAATGGAGCTGGCCATGAGGGATCCTCTGTCAATGGCATGTTTCATAATTTTATAGATATCTTTAGGGGCATCCTTTATCTCGTAGAATTCTGTGACTCCTCCGGTGAAGTCCTCCATGGCTTCAGTGGTGTTGCCTCCTTTCAAGGCTTCGTATGACCCATGGAGTCTTGGAAAGAGAAAAGAAAAAGATTCTCTTGCACACAGATAAAGATATGTACCTATATATTTATATCTATATTGTGTGTGTATAAATATAGATATGTAAACACTCGCATTAAAAAACCCCAAAAACTACCTGTTTGGTAACCTACAAACTAAAAGTTTTAACATATGCCAACTGCACACATTTCAAAAAAGGGGGGAAAAAAAAAAAAAGAAAGAGATATTGAGAACTAAAGGTAGACCTCTGAATGAGTAGCACAACCCCCTAGAAAATATCGTTTACCCCGTGCCCAATTCTGAGGCATGAGAATCTATGAGAAAAGGCACTGGTGTGTTTGGAGCCTCAGTATGTGCTCATTCGATGTCTTGCATGCAGAGATTTCAGCACCTCCCCAGCCAAAGCCTTGGTGGGGAGAGCCCGGCACAGTCCAGAGGGTTATTTTACTTTGCATAGGCCTTTTCCAGGAGGGCACTCCAGAACTCATTGCGCTGGGAGGACTTTGTAAACACCAGCTGGTTGTTGTACGTGGGTAAGCAGTCATCGATGACGACGTCCACCCAGTCTCCGTAGCGCCAGAACTGGAAAAGGCAAACAGAAGAAAAAACTCTTGAGTTGAGTTGGTGCAGGGAGGGGGAGAAATGTGGATGTTAACTTGTTTCGTAATGTGGAAAAAAAAGTGCTGGGAAGCAGCCCTGCTGAATTCCTCTGGGCAACATGTGCAGGACAGTGAGAGGTCCCTTGGGAAAGCCAAGGAAAGTGTGAAAAGCTGTTGATCTTTTCTGAATCAGCAGTTCTTCGAAAACTTGTTTTAGACAGACCCAGCTGCTTGTGGGCCTAAAAATAGATGCTCTTGCCAGCTACCCACGTTGTCTATGCTGGCTGCAGCACTGCATCTGAACAGCGAGGCAGGACCAGGCACCTGTTGCTATCCCTTATGCAGCGATCTGCAAATGCTTCTCTGGTGGCTTAAGGTTCCCTGACTGCCTGCATGGGCTGGCCCTTTTGTGACTGCCCTGTTGGAAGAAGTTGGGATGAGGTAATTCAATCTCTCTTCCTTCCCCCCTCTCGCTGCTGCTTCCACTGGGTGGAGAAGTGAGAGGGAAGATTGTGTGCAGAGCTAAGCTCTCTCTTGTGTAAATACAGTTACATCTACTTCCTGCGAGATGAAGGGACTCACCTGAAAGTGAAAGATGCCAGCATAGTTTTGTATAAAGGACTGGTCATGAGGTATGACTCTACAGAGCAGTTTTTTATTCAGTGTCAGGCAAGCAATGGCAGCCAGGAACCAGCAGTCACCTGTAAATGAGCAGAAGCAGCAGATAAAATGAAGGGATGGAGCAACTAGAATCTCAAAGGGGAAACCTGATATACTGCAGAGTGACACGTTAATTCTCAGTAGAGCATGCCATAGCCCTTTGGGAGAGGGCTGTGCTCCGTATGTTCTGCAGGACTTCAGCACTTCATTTATTTGTGCTCTGGAAATGCTCATTGGCATCATTCACTGTTAGGTACACACTTGTTAAATAGGTGATGTTCTCTGTATTTTAGAAAAAGCCTAAAATCTGATAAGCACTGCTACCTATGCTAAGATTTCTCTGTCCCACGTGAGTGCCTATTTGACTTCCCATGTTAGTTCTCCTTCACAGCTTTGCACAGAGAGCAGCTGAGAGATAACTCTTTTGCAGGTGGAGCTCTGTACAGCTGAGGTTCAGTCTCTCATTTTCATGTTTTGCCCTCAAGATAAGCCACTGTCCCAGTCATTGTTCAGTGGGGCCTCTTTCCTCTTCATTGCTCCGATGCATTTTCCTCTTTTTGAATCCATGCCTAGGCTGTTGTAAACACTGGTCCCTTTAGCGCTTTTCAGTTCCCCCTTCAGACTCTTGCACAAGTTTGCTGCCTCTGTGGGAGCTCTGGGAAACTGCCTTTCTCCTTTAGTACTTCTGTGTTCAGCAAAAGGTGCCTCAGCCCTTAATTCCAGCCTCATAGCTGCTGCTGTAAGAGAGGTTTTAGGGTAAGCTTGCCTGAGCAGTATGAATTAGCGCGGTGAGAGAATTATATGGGGTAGTAAAAGCTAAACTTGATTGCAGGGAGTTATAAAAGAAGTTTATGAAACTAGTGGAGTGATAAAAATATATAAAAGATATAATTTGGAAAGCCAACTCTATCCATCTAACAATACATTTTGAGCTACCTATTTCCCCTTAGGATGGATGTAGGGTCCACTGTGACCAGAATTTTTTCTAAACTATCCAATGCTCAGCAAAAAGGTGAACAATGCTATGAGTAGCTGGGAAAAGAATGGAAAAAAAAAAAAAGAGAGAGAAAATATTATGCATTTTTATGTCCACACCTTGGTAACTGTGAAGTTCTGGTCACTTCAAAGAGAAAGGCATGTTTAAATGAGATTAAAAAAAAAAAAAACCCAAACAAAAAAAGTACTGGTAAGGTGATGTCATCAGCACAGAACAACATTTAAATGAAAAGATTAACATGCATTAAGATGTATTACCTTAGGAAAAAGATGGCAGAAGTTATAAAACCATGAAAGGCATGGGAAAGCTGAGAGGGAAATGACTTTACAAAGCAGTGAAGGTGAGTGCCATGTGGGTGACTGTTGCAGAGGCATCACTTGTATCTAAGTAGTGCCTCTATATATCAAAGGACCTTTGAGCATCTGACTTTAAGATCTTCAATATGGGGGGAGTCCTTAAGCACAAGGCACACTTAGCTGAAGGACTTCAGAAGCTTCTATACGGAAATAACAGGACTCAATACCTGGAAAAATACAACAGTAGCTAATTCACTTTTACTCTCAGCCAAACAACTCCTTCCCCTTATCTCTTATTCTTGCCTTAACTAACTTTGTCCCTCCTCTAAGCCTGAAAGAAAGACCAGACACTGTTTTGTAACACACTCAGGGTAGTAGTTCACAAGAAGCAAACACACCCTGCAAAATATCTTTCACTTAAAGTTCTTCCCTAGATTGCTACTAGGCAGATATAAATGATCTGCTACAGAGAGAAGGAATCGGTAGATGGGTAGTGGTACACTGAGACAGAGGATGACAAATATCACCTTGGAAGCAAAAGAATTTTAAGTGAGAGGTAAACTATGATGCAGACTTGGAAAAAGTGCAGAGTTGAAGTAAGAATCTCCTACCTAATTCTCCTTGGCAGATGTCTGTTCTGTTGGCTCCACCGATAATAAACCGTGGATTCTCACAGATTTCCTGCAAAATATAAACAGATGGATGAGCAGGAAGAGCATGCATTATGGTGCCTGTTTTCTGTAGGGGGAAAAAAAAAAGCTGGTTTAAGACAATGTTTTCCTGTAGGATAATTTGTGGACATCAAAATCTCCTGAAGAGTTTTCACTACAAAATATTTTGGAATCTGGATGTTCTGGACTCTAGACAGAGTTTCCTCCATGAATCTACAGTATCTAATAGCTAGCATGGGGTGTTCCCTCTGTAAGAGGTGCAAACACATTAAGGTGAGAAGAATAGGGAAAAATATTTTTCTGCACAATAATGAGGAAAAAAAACCCACTGGAGGTGACAGGAGAGCAGGTAGGTGGAAAAGAGCATCAGGGGAGCAGATGAAATTATTTAGAAATGGCTGCAGGTTGAAGGTGTCTAATTTGCAGTATCTAATATGCTAGACCATTAATAAGGTTGGAGAATGCATTTCATCAGGAACAAACTCCAGGAATACTCCTCCTTAAAATTTGTTCAGGATCGGAGGTTTAATTCTCATGAATACTCAATTGTTGGTTAAGAGATTTTATTATTTTCATTGTGTTGCAGTATTTAATAGCAAATGCCACATTCAGAAATGTACATAGATGTCATCTGTCTCTGAGGTCAATAAGACTGTCTTTTGTCCTGCACTTAGGACAGTGTATTGGATTTGTCAGTATTTATACTAGTACAGAATGGGCACAAGATGCTGTACAGGCATAAAAAAATTAAGGAATAGCTGTAGGGAAGGAAAGAATACATAGAAACTACAAGAAAATGAGGTGGATCTGTTGCAGGGTTACACAGAATGCTTTCTATATGGGACAAAGAACTGCAGAGTATAGGAGAGCCAAGGGAAGAAGTAGGTACAATCTGTCCTATGGAGTAACAAAAAGAAAAGAAAAAAAAAAAGTCACCTGCAAACGGGGAAGAAAAAGCATAGTGCAAGAAGCCAGTATGCCAGAAGATGGCAGGGCGGGAGTAGGAAGGAGAAACAACCGACAATTGCTTGCGTGGTAGTGCAGGCAGCTGATGCTACCTCTGCGGTCTGAAGCTTTTTTCCCCAAGTCATCAGGGTAGCCCTGCATTTTTCCAGACTCATGTTTCAGGTTCGGTAGTTTCGCTTGGCTTGAGCCCACTTTTTTTTTTTTGCTCCTTCACAGCAGTGAGCAGAGTTACTTTGATGTAAGTATTTGGATTAGTCGTATAGCCAGATAGAGAGGCTGGCTTCCGGCTCCTCCCAGTAGTCACCTTACTCTCCTCCAGGAAGGCAATGGAGGGATTGTCCTGTTATTTTGGGCCTCGGTCAGCTGTCCTGGGGTCCAGTTCTGTCAAGGCAGCTGTCTGAGATGCCTTTGTGCTTTTCTCCACCCACTTACTTTGTGGAAATCATTCTTCACGTTGCCGTGGTGCTTTCCTGAAAACTGTTAGCTGCCAGTTTTTTGGATTACATCTTTTCACCCTCTGTTACTCTATTTTAGCTCAATCCTGTTCCTATTGAAGTTACAAGCTCCGAAATCAAGCATGCTTTGTTTTAGATAGTTAGATGGTGCCTAAGTGTTTCCAAATATTGAATGTACAGCGATGATTGTTCCTCAGAGCAATTTATTGCATCTTGGGCTCAGTTGCTTTGGAGGATGGTTAGTAAAGGAATGCAAAGGATGGAATTATACAGTTGTGATATGGACTGATTTAGCTATGACAGAAATACTTTTCTTGCATTTCTTTATGGTCACCAGGTGCCTTTAGTAGACTGTGCTTTTAATATTGTATTACTCTAGTTCATCTCTAGCTGTGCTACCTGCCCTGAGCACAGCCAAAGTCACAGGGAAAGGTTTCAAGGTCTTCCAGGGATGACGAAAAGTACAGTCAGCAGAGCGAGGTGACCTGGTGTTCAAGATGCAAGTGGCAGCTCTGCCCTTCCAGTCTTCCTGGACAAGCAAGGGATTTCTCTTCATCTCTTAAGTTATCACAGAGAATCCCAACTGATTCAATCATCCATCGAGAAAGAGTCTTCTCTGATCTGAGTGCCTCAAGCTGCCTTGGTACTATCCAGTGAAACTTTGGATTCACTGATGTCAGGGTTTAGGGTCAGGGCAGCCCCTTAGACCTATAACAGAGGCTCTGTGTTAACCCCCCTCCCTCCCCAAAGGGGAAGAGAAAGGGAATAAGGAAGAGAGACTTAGTGATTAGGAAAGGAAACTAGAACAGCTTTAGTGAAAATAATAATAAAAATGAATAAATACAAAGATATACAAAACCAGTATCAAACCCAACTTCCCATGATGGTAATTATGTCACCATCACCACTGATGCTGTAGAGCAGGCACCTGGAGAATCCCAGACTGGGCCCCGCAGCAGACAAGAGCTGTGTTCAGGAGCTGGATTCTGGTACCAGATTCAGGAACACACAGATCAGGATTGAAGGCAGAACAGACAGAGTCCTCCTTGGATGCTCCGAGAAAGAAACTGGAAAAGGACCCGAGCCAAACAGAGCAAAGCAGGCCAAGAGGGCAAAGAGAGATGAGACCCTTGTGATCCCTCAGCTTTATACCAAATATGATGGCTATGGGATGGAATCCCTTGTTGGTCAGTTTGGGGTCACCTGTCCTGGCTGCTACTCCCTGCAGATGCAGCCTTCTACTTTCTGCACCCCATAATGTGGTACACAAGCCCCAGCACCGGCCTTGGTCTGCACACCAACCCTTGGTACCAGCCCTAACCATGGGGTGTTATCACTGCTGGAAGCAGACACTGCCTGTGGAAACAGGCTGCTGACTTCAGACAGTGTAGATAGTTAGAAAAACTGAGTTAAACAGTAAAATCACTGAACAGAATTAGTTCTCACTCAAACCAGGACAACTGGGTTGATTCAGTTTGGACTCTAATTTCATTACAAATGATCAAATTTACAGTAAGGGAGACATGCAAAAGTTCCTACAAAAAAAGCTCTAAGTAGTGCATGCTGCTTTTTGTTCAGAAGGTGCTTATGAGTCAGTTGGAAAGGAGCACTGGAAAATGCAAAGACAGGATGCACCTAAAAATGGCACTTGACCTTTGTTGTATTTTCATTAGCTTTTCTTCACCTTCTGTGTCAGGAAAAACCCTCCAGTCAGCTTATACTGTTGCAGGAAAAAACATTCATTCCTTTAAAAAATGCTGTTAACAAAAGATGACATTCTAAGTAAATTTCCTCAACCAACCCCTTCAAGTAGATGAAGCATCTTCTTGAGCCTAAGACAATTTGTAGCCTCATGCTTCTCCTTTTGCCTCTCATGGGCTAGACCATGCTATTAAATGGCTGTGCTACAGACTTCAAGGCAGAGCCTGACATTGTCAAACACTAAGCTGGTTTTAGAGTTTCAGAGTTGGATCACCTTCGTCTGAAACTCCTGCCTTGGTGGCACTGAACTCTGTCTTTGCTTTGTGGTGCTGCCTGCAGAGGCACGCATTTTGTGATCACTGAATTCAAACAACTTCACGTCTCTGCCGCAGATGATCTGACCAGTTAATTTTCATTCTAAGCAAAATCTGCTGGTCTGCTGACTTGATTTGATTTGTATTAGTCATGAAAAGAAGGCTCCTTCTGCTGATTTTCTTGGCTAGGGGCAGCATCACCCTAGGGAAGTCATTGCCTCTGGCTGTTAATGCTGTGACCTCCTGGCTGTGAGCAAGGAAAAGGACAATGGTGCATTTGAAAGCACAGTCTCACCGCAGAGATTTCCCATTAATGTCCTAGTGTCCTTAGATCCGAAGAAGACTGCAGCAGAACCTCTCAGTACTTTTCATTATGTTGTAATACAGACTTTTTCTCAACTCTCAAAGATTGGCAACCTTGTCCCTTCTCTCAGGTGAGAGAGGATCCTGCAGGCAGCATAGGTGTGGGAGACTGAGGCCATTCAGAAAGCTGAGCACAGAATGTCACTGAGCTGGGTATAACCTGGTGAAGGTGAGGACAGCTCTTCTGGCTTCTCTTACCTTCCATGAGTGAGTGAATGATTTAATATTATACATAAACTGAGGGGGATTTTATTTCCCCTCTAGATACCTTAACCACACTCAGGCATACTCTGAACAAACACTGGATGGGTCCTGAAGCCTTTACTCGGACACTTTCAGGGCTGCCACTCGGCTTTTGCCTGAGCTGAGTATGAGGAGGTCTGCTCTGTGCATTCACGTCATGGCATGACAGTCGCTAGCTGAATAGAATTACAGGGGCCTTCTCACTGCCCCCATGCCAAGTGTCACAGCTGCCCTGCACAGCAGCTGTCCTTCTGTCTCCAAGGCACAAAACTAGCCCTTGTGCCCTTGCTGCACCCACAGCAGAAGAGGCAGATTGTTGCGGGAGGTGGTGGAGGAGGATCTGACCTCTGGGTAGCACTGACTGCAAAGAGAAGAGCCTGTAGGGCCAAATGCCTGAGAGCAAGGGTTAGTTCTGAGGCTGGGATGCTGGTCACCTCTCACCACCTCAGTAATAAATTGCAGGAGCCCTGATGAAAAAGCCGAGCCAGAGGAAGCAGGGAAAGCCCAGATCCTGGCAGCCCGCATGTGGGAAGGGAATTGCCCGTGCCAGACTCAGCGGGTGCCTCAGCTCTGAGCCGGGCATCAGGGGAGTGTCATCCTTGGGGATGACTCACTGTGAGCTCCTTGTAAATCCCAGGTGCAAAAGCAGCCCCTTGGCCTTTCCACGTGTCAGCACAGTATGGTGAGAGCCACAGCAAGGCACCACCATTCAGCTGAGAAATGGCACAGTCATCACTGCTTGGTTCTAGTGTTGGTAACGAGCAAACACATGCCCTTTAGATTAACTTTGTAATTCCTCAAATAATACTTGGAGCTTCTGGAAAACCTTGCACTCTATTCTACATGGATTTATGTCATGGCAAATAATGCTCATTTAAGGCCAGCATTAATCTTTCATGTATATTCTCATACGTTAATCTCATGTGGCAGAGGAGAGGATCTTGGACACAAACAGATTAGGTGACATTAATAAGGTGACTTGGGAAGAAAGAGGCAGTCAGGAACAGGTTGCCTATTGCCCAGCTCTCCATTTTAAATGAGATCTTAGAGCACACTGGTCATGTTTTTATTTGCTGTTTCTGTGAGTATGTGGCATATACAATATGCTATAGAAATCAGGGAAAGGATATAGAGTGAAGCCAGTACCAGGATGTTCTCTCAGGACTTCTGAACTGTCTGATATTTTGTTTTCTTTTAGAATACATCATCAAGTCTGATTCAGTTAAAGTTTGACCTGAATTTAAAGAGATTGGAAATTATCACTTTATAAGACTATAGTTTATAAGATAGTTTCCTTTTTTGCAAAAATAATGTATGCCATTGCAATTTAATAAAAACAGAGGATGTCTATATCTTTATAGACTATTACAAAACATGGCCTGTGTACTTGAATTTTTACATTTGGTGTTTCAATGATTGCTTTAATCTCTTAGCAAAATACTATGTAGTCCAGTATTACTATTTGATATTCATTGACTTTATTATGTTCTATTAACATGCTATTTGTGTGTGTGTGTGTATATATATATATATATAATATTATCAGGCAAGTCCTCCTACTGGTCCTACGTAACCTACAATTTCAAAGTCTAGTGAAGCAAAGTCCTGGATCAGTCCAAAATCGTCACCAATAAATATGTGTCTTTTGCATCAGGGCCCAAGATAAGTCTCAATTTGCAGCTGTGGCATGGATGAGAAGGTAGAGGACACAGTATAAAAGGAGAAAGCACTATATGGGAGTCTCTGCTCTTGTGACCTGAATTATAGGGTTGTTTTTTTTTGAACAAATGTATTTACCAAGGAAAGCACAGGCATCTTCAAATCGGTCCTGGTGTGTCCCCGTCAGGACAACCCTCTCTAATGGGGTCAAGACTGACTGGATCCATGACCCCACAGCATGTCAGTACTCAGCAGGGGTGGACTGCAACTCTCTGGATCTCCTGCCTCTGCTCTACCTGCAGCTGGTACCACAGATCCATCAGACAACTGAACGCTTATGTCAAAACACAGGTAGTTTTGGGATTGATGTTTAGGTTGCATTTTGAATCTTACACAGTCCCCAGCTTGTAGTTGCTACATGAATATTAAGTATAGACCTTCCAAACTTATTTGTTAATGAGTGGATTACAGAAATATCTGAGATAGAGAGTCTGAAGTCTCTATCAAAGGCTTGATCTGTGTGTGCACACAAAACAATTATATTATACAAACAATTGTATATTATACAATAACAATTGTATTATACAAATCGGAGATTACATTGTGCATTTTTTAATGTTTTGATGCCTTCCCGTATGCACTCTAGCAGTCTGTGTGCCCCAGGGTGCTGGTACTTATCCAGTGTACTGCTACATTGCTGTCCTCACTGTAGAAACAGGGGAAATCCATCCCCTTAAGGGGGTTGACTTGTGGCTGCTTTTAACTCGCACACATCTCCAGGAGCTAATGCAGTCATGGTGATGACGAAGGAATGACAGAGCACATGCATACAGGGCACCACAGACATGGGGATTCATGTTGCCTCCTCCAAGTTGCTCACGTTGTTGTTGGGACAGCAGCACATGACTTTCCTCTGCATCTGTTACAGCTCCCTTTTGCCATTTGGTTACATTCCTATGGTTAGTTTTATATATCACTGTTGACTTTGCAATTGAAGCACAGATTTCGGTGGTGGGGAAGTACAGGGAATCTAGAAGAGGCGAACAAAAACTGCCTGAGAGAGGGAGCTGGGGAAGCTCCTCAGAACCATGTCCTTGCAGTATCCTGGGGGCTGCCCAGCAGTAATGACAGGAAAAGAGGATAACTGCTCTTGCAGTAGGATGGGGAATCAACTGGGAATGGATGAATTAGTCCTCTGCCTAAGAGAGAGAGACAGGGGGTAGGAAAGAGAAGGAAGGCTGCCTGGGGAATGCCCACAAGACAGGAAAAAGGAATGGGATTAATAGGCAGGAATGGGTCCTCACAATGATTACAACACCCAGATTCATGGTGAGTGAGTAACATTGCTGAACAACCTTTCTAAGTCAGCCAAGCAAGGTTGGGAGCAAGCTACTGAATAAAAGCATGTTTCAGATCGTGACCTGACCTTTCATTGTCACAGATTAGGAAAACAACAGAATTCTAAAGTAAAGTTTGTAAATGAAATAAGGTAGCATTTAAAAGTTAAGCCTCACGAAACCCAACAACTTGCTTGCAGAATTAAAAGAATTATTCTTTGGTAGTTTCAGACAAGAAGATCTCTAGCAAATCATGCCAGAAAGAAACTAAATTCCATGTATTTCTTTTCTTACATATTTCATTCTCTCTTTTTTTGCTTTACTTGGGTTTATTGTATTTTAGTTATTATATACAGACTCTCTGAGCTTCCACAGCCCTAGCTAGTTGTCTTCCAGAAGAGCTCTAAGGAAGTATATTTGCAGCTTACTCTGCCTGTGTCCCCCAACACGCTCTTTCTGAAAAAAAGTAAGCTCAGGGTGAACACTTCAATTTACAGAAAATAAAAGGCACTTGGCAAATGTGTTACTTACGCGTGGCCTTTTCCATTCGAACTTGATGGGGATTTTCTGGCTATAGAAGAGGGAGGATTCATTTGGTGGGAAATCAGGATCTTCATACAGAATGTTTTTCTCCAGGCACTTCTTGTGAAGCTCTTCATAGGTCTTCTCCTTTACTCTGATAATGGGCTGGTTGCGACTTATAATGGCAGAATAAATCCCTCCTGTGCCCCCACCTGCACCTTCAGTTGTAGTGCTAATAGCAGGGCTGGGAACTGACCCAGCAGCTGTCTGCTGAGCCACCGCTGCATTTATGGCCGACGGCATAGGAATCAGGTTTAAAGCAAATGCTGAAACAAAGCAAGATCTTGCAAAGTGGAAGGAAATTCAAGAAAAGAGGAAGCTGCTGTGTAAACCGCTTTTTCTATCCGTTGAAAGTCTCCTGGTCAAATTTGCAAGCAAGAAAATTCCATGTGGTCGAGCACGTTGTACATCCTCTCAAAGGGCAGTATTTTGTCGTAAGAAATTGGAATATATTCCTTGGTGTGGAACAAGATAACCTGCTGGCGAACTCCCGTGCCCGAGTTGTAGTATCTACAGTGTGTGTGTGTGCCTGCCCTGGGGGTATGTGTGTCCAGAAGGGACAAGCCGTGAAATCTAAAAATAACTACAGGCAAAGACTGAGAGAGCGCAGAAGTGAGAGGGAGGGGAGTTAGCGAGGTGGGGGCACTGTTCTGCGCAGCTCGTGCCGAGGCCAGGCAGATGCCTCTGACAGGTTCCGTGTGCAGACCAACTCATGGTGCAAGCCCCTCATCTTTTCCTTAAGTAGCGAGAACAGTGAAACTGGTTTGGGAATGTACTTCTGAAGTACTGCCAGCGCATAAACTAGTCCTGACGTGCCGGAAGGAACTGCTGTACTTGACTTGTTGTTTTCACTCTTTGATGCAGAAAAGACACCTAGAGATTTTTAGTAGTAGAGAGAGCTATCTGCTCCTCCTAATGGTGAAAAAGGTTGAGGGAGGTGATGGGAGCTACCTCCCATGTAAATGGCACTTTTTCACATAGGGATAGAAAAATTTAAAAGGGGCCCAATATGGAAACTGTGTATTAAGATAAACCAATCTTACGGGAGATATCTGCCTTTGCACATTTATTTTGTCACACAGCAGTGGTATAAAGGACAAATTCACAGTCTCTGTGAAAGTAGATCTAAACACATTGTTCTTCTCTATACCCCAGTTCTTTAAAAGGTGATGTTGTTTATGTATCAAGAAAAGCCCCCTGACACCTTGATTTTAATTTGATTGGGAAATCTTATATCACACAACGACATCAGTGTTATTTTTGCATCATGACACTAGACTCTGGCTCATGTACACATTCCTGACCTTCTGCCCTAACACTATGGTGTTTTCCAAAGCACTGATTCATTTTTGTTTCTCAGCCTTTGCTTGGTTTACACATTTCGGATCAACAGTACAATGGACAATCTCTACAGCTCATTTGAAAAAAAACTCCACTAGGGGAACTTTTAAAGAAGGTAATACAGTTGGCAAGCTTGACTGACCTCTGGAACTCACTCTTCTAATGGTGGCCTAAATCTTTTTATCAAGAACACAAGTCTTCTTGCACCAACCGAGCAATCAGAAAGGACAGATTTGTTTGTTGACGTCAGAATGAAATTGCTTCAGGGTGGGTTGTGCAGATGCAGAACTGATGACTTCCTCATTACATTTAAATGTAGGGATTGCAGGTCTCATATTTGACATTACTTTGCAGGACAGCTTGGCAGAGCTATGCATCACTCTTCCCAGGAGATTTCAAGAGCAATGCAAGTTATGACATGCAAGGACCTCTCGGCGCACAGCTTCAGAAAAAATGCTCATTCTGGAGCCTGTGATATATGTTCTTTCTATTTCCCCTTCTTGCCCAATTCAAAAATTCATCTATCCCATCTTATACACAGAGCAGTTTTGGGAAGAATGCCAGTTGCCCAGGTGTGACGTTTGACAAACATGTTGTGGACTGCTGGGGAAGATCAAGTGAAAGATTAGCAGTGGATATTATTTTATATTTTATTTTATTTCATTGGGATGGTCAGCAAGTGTCAGGGTATGACCTGCTACTACGGCTACAACTAACAGTTCAGCTAGTGCCTGCATAGGGAATGGCTGGTGGACATGTACTTCTCACTTCTAACCCAGTGTTGCTCTTTATAGGTGTGCAGGAGTATTCTGTGGTTATACTTGTACAAAAAAAAAAAAAAAAAGCTCTTTTACTTATCTTTTTACTGGGCAGATGGCTTTGTTATGTAGGTTTTGGTTTTTGTTGTTGGAGGGTGTTTTTTTGTGAGAAACAGCAGTTGCTAGTAAAAGACAAATGGGGGTCTTTAAAGAAACACAGCTTACCATAGAGCAAAATGGATGTGCTGTCTGCTACAAGCAGCAAAATAAACCTTTTATCCATTAGGAATGAAACCACCTTTTGTAATGGAAATTTTTACTAGCAGAAGTATCCCCATATTTGACCTGTTCAGAAAAAGCAAAAACAAACTACATGTGGTGGGTTGACGCTGGCATGGCACCAGGTGCCCACCAAGCCCTTCTATCACTCCCCCCGACCCCTGTTAGCAGGGCGTGCAGGGAGAGAATAAGACGCAAAGAGCCGTGGGTTATGATAGATAAGATGTTATTCTCTACTTCCCGTCCACAGGCGATGTCAGGCCGAGTCCAGGAAGCAGGGCTCCGGGAACATGGAGCAGCTGCTTGGAGGACAAAGCAGAATGCCCCCCCATCCTCCTCCTGCCCTCTCCCTTTATAGTGGAGCTGACATCATATGGTATGGAATATCCCACTGGTCAGCTCAGGTCAGCTGTATCCTCTCCCCCATCCTGCCCCCCATCCTCTGGTGCCGTGTGAGCACTGGCAGTCATAACACGGGTGTGTTATCAACACCCTCCAGCTCCCAGTGCTGCAGCGTGAGGGCTGGATGGGGAAAAGCAGCTCAGCCAGACCCACTACACTACGTGAATAATTACGTTTAAATTTATGAAGTTTTGTTTGTTGTTTTTACTAAGTGAATTCTATTACTTGTGAAGATAACACTATACTTTATTTCTTCATTTATGGCATAAATACGTAGAAAAGTGAGTTGCTACAAATATCAATGTAAATTATATTATTTGAAATTTAGTTCCTCAGATCTAAAGATACAACTGCAAAGATTTTCAGCAACTAATTCCTGTTGAAATCCATAGAAGTTAGGCACTTCGTACCACTGAAAATTTGGCCCATGAGTACTTAAACACAGTGCAAGTATCATACTGAGGGCCAGAGAATAAATCTAGTCATTCACTTTAAATAGATACCCTCAGAAGAACACTTAGTAGTGATTCTCAATGGTAGAAAGAAGAAATACGGCATTTAATTTGCTTCATTATTCCTTTATTTCACTGACTTTCCAACTTCAGAAATACCAGTTATAACATTCCATTAAAATGCTCCAGACAATAATTATATCCTGTCAGAAGCATTGCTATGCTTAAACCTAAGAAGCAATCGTCAATTAAAGCTTAGACACTGATAGAAAAATAGGGTATGTCTCAAAAAATAGGGTCTGTCTCTCTTCTCACAGATGTGAAAGGTCTATCTGCTACTGTTCTACCTGGATTGACTTATCTGCATTAAGCACAGCAGTAATTAGGCTGCCAGGTCCTGGAATGGAGTGCTCACACTGTCTGCTAGTAGGGGCTGACAAACAGCTCTGCAGAATACAAAAGAAGGAACCCAAGGGTCTGGCAGGGAACAAAATGCACTTGGTAGTCGGGGCAGAGTAATCACAGTTTGCGCTCTTACTTGCTATTCCCAGAAATCTGTCCTGCAGGGGACAAACGGCAGCAGGTGGGAATGACTGACCAAGCACACGGAGGACTTAGTAAGAAGAGCAGGGAACAACATACAAATGGACTGCTGCATTACTTTTAGTTGTCAATAATCATCCTTCTCTGTTTCTTAAGAGTTAATTTACCGATGATTTTAACAAATACTTCCTTATCTTGCTAAAAGAAATCAAGTAATTTTTGCCTTTTTATATCCACAAAACCCAATCGATGGCATGTTCAGGTTTGACTTAAAACAGAACTGGTTTTAAAATAATACAGTTAACTAGTATAGGAAATGGCAGAGTCAAACAATTTGAGCCATGGAGCAATGGTAGCCTGCGAAAAGAGATGCCTGAATGGAAAGGGCTGTGGGAATAGGCAGGATGTAAAGGATATGGGACTCGGGATTTCTCCAAGTTTTGAAAGGAAAGAAAGCCTCAGGACACACCAGTTCTGCTTGCAGAGATGGTGGGGGAAAAAAGGAGGCAAGGGAGCATTAGCGTGAGTTGTAAGAGGATGGGGGGGATAAGCATGAAGTGGAATGGCTAAATGCAGAACTAATCCTATTAAAATTTAAAAATTTGCTTCATAAATACCAAGCTGAAATCTCAGCCAGGTACTAAAAAATGACCAAGAAATTACTAAAATACATGTAAAAGAAGCCAAATCTTGGCAAGAGATGGAATATAAGGAGAAGCAGAGATTGCTGTAAGCAGAGTTGCTTCACTGGGCTGGCTTTAACTAATGACATTCAATCATCCAAAAATGCCAATTTCTTTCCTAACAAAAAACTTCTAAGTAGTACTTGCTGAGAGAGGTGAGCTATAACATGGAAAATGTTTCCATGTGAGTCTAGCTGCTACCCTAAACCAGTTTTGCACTTACGTAATCCTGTGCCTTTTCAAAAGACAAATACCAGTTTCAAAGCCAGCTACGGGAGAGAATTCTGCAGTCCCATGTTACTGTCTTTTACTATCACACAACTGACTGGCACAACCTACTCAAACCTTACCTTCAGTGACTGACCTGTTTGGCTAAGCTGTTTGCTGTCCTGTACAGACTGCTTAATTTTCCACTGTCATATCACACTGGGTAGCTCCTACTATGTTTTGTTTTCACAAGGCATCTTGCAGGCAGAATGCTGATGATAACCTCTGCATCTGGCATATCTGATGATGCTGCTTGTTGAACTGGCCCAGATCTGCTCAAGTACTCCAGTCTCTGAATAGTGGGATTTCCAAATACTTACGTTAAACCTCAGGCCAGTGAGCCACCCCATCAATTTATGGGGTTTTGGTGCAAGTGATGGGAGGACAAAATCTTAATGCCTAACTGAAGCTAGCCTGGAGCAGATAGTATTTAGCTTTTTCCCTCAATCCTAGTGCTATTACTTTTGCTGAATAGCAGAACTATCCAAGTTTAAACGAGTGCTTTAAAAGAAAGGTTGTAGGAAATGATACTTAGGGGGTGTGGGTGGGAAATATGTTCCTTGATTTGATTGGATCCAAGTGAATGTTTGAAGTCTTCCCAACTTATTTTCCCTCAACCTCCCAACGAATTCTCTGAAGAAGTTGCATCTCCTTTCAGTTGATGCAGATCTTCCAGTCAGCATCAACCCTCAGGGCTAAGTGTTCCAGTGTGAGCGCAGAGGTCTTCGTATTGTATGTGAAGCCCACTTCTTTTTCTTTCCCATCTGAACAGGACAAGAGAGTTTATTATATAATTTAAGAACAGTTACATGTGACTCCCTCCAGTTTTTAATTCAGACTGTTCCTGCCACTGGTGGAAAGGATTGATTAAAAAGGAAACAGTAGTCAAATCTGGCCAGTATACACAAAAGAATGCAACAGAACTGTAAAAAACTTTTTTTTTTTTTTTTTGTCTTTTAAAATTTTATTTAAGACGCTCTTGAAATTTTTCTGCATTTTTTTTGGAAAAAAAAAAAACAACCAAACCTTCTTTCAGCATAGGTTTTCCTCCAAGCACCCTAAAAATCCTCCAGATTGACAGGTGGAGGCAGAAAGTCCATGTCTGCATGATTCCCAAAGTACAGGGACATGCTTGGAAAGCAGCCAGAAATGATAAGCCCTTTCTGTAGATGCTACTGTCCATCCATACAAGATGCCTCACAATTTTAGATATCCTCACATCATTAGGAACTCCAGATGCATTTGAATGAGCAGGGAACCAGAAAAGTAATTCTGGTTCTGTTTGCAAGCTCTCTTTTCTAGACTAGGCAGGTTTACAGATCTGATCAAATGGTCCTTCATTTGAAATGCTATCTCTGGTCATACTGTATGCAGGACAAAATTGTCTGAACTTTTTAATTCTGAACCACTTTTACTGTCTTATCTATCTATCACCTTGCAAAGCAAGTTTTCTTCAGTTCTGCATGTAATATTAGTGGTGAGTAGCTGCTGGCTCCTTTGAGTAAATTCTGTCCTTGATATCAAAAAAGTATCAAAGAAAACTAAACAAAGATGCTGTCTATGCTGTAACACTTCCTTTACAGAGCTGTCAGTTTGCCACCTCTACTGAATGGCAGCAGAGCAATAATATTTTAAAAGCTTGTAGTAAAATAAGTAAAAAGTTTACCCTTGGAACAAGCTGTCACAAAAGTGGGTTGCTGTCCAAATCCTAGAACTATCACCCGTTCAACCACACACGTAGTGTGGTATTGTCCGCTTTCATCGGTGCAGCTGAAAATAAGAAAGTTTTTTTAAGAAACATTAGGTTTTGCCCACCAGTAGAAGTTCAGCATCATATAGAGAAAGCGCTACTTCAGTCTCACCCTTAAAGTTCCCTACACTGCTTTCCTTTCCTTTCCTCTATTTACGTTTCTCCTGAGACTAGTAATACTTTCTCCCATTATTAGCTGATTTTTCACTGCATAGAAGATTTCACAAAGTTAGAAGAAAAATGTTTGAGAAGGTATTTTGTGGCAAAAAAGCATGGCTTTGACAATGACAAAAGCTCTGGATTTTTTTCAAAATGATAGTTAAAACTCCTAAGTATAAACATAAAGCTAATTGTAACATTTTACAAGTAAGATTTTTCAGTCTGAGGCATAATTATCTTTCACTTTGTAACTAATTAACTATTTATTAAAAAGCTCTAAAAAACCCCTCAAAACAAAAGGAAACTTTCCTTTCTGGAGTGAACAGAATGTTATACCATTTATCTCAAAATAACTTTTTTCAAACTTCTAGACTTGCTAGCAATTTAGACACAGTTTTCTTTTCCATCCTGAATTTTTAAGCTTTTCAGATTTCTTATCCCAGACAAAGAGATTTTAAGCATACTTTTAACGACATTATCCAAGCTAGTCTGCAATTTTACTTTGTGTTAAATTTTGTCATTTTAGGACCACCTCCTGTATATTTTTTAACTCTGAAGGAATAAAGAAATGCCTGTAGAATTCCCATTTATGCACTGCACGGGCCCATAGGCAACATACCTCAACAGTAAAAGTGTCAGACTGACATATTTAGCATCTCTTTCCTTACACGTAGCTATAGATATTTTTGGCTTTTAGGTTATTTCACGCAGCCTTTACAGATTGTGTCCTCTTGTGCTTCTTTTCAAGTATTTTTCTTGTATGTTTTACCATGCCAATATATTTATCACATTTGTTGATGACTTCTGGAGACTATGTGTAATGTTGTCTGTTTGTAGTTCCACAAAGAATCATAAAATATCTCAGGTTGGAAGGGACCCATGAGGATAGAGTCCAACACCCTTCTTCTTGAAGGGATACCTAGAACTAAATCATGATTAATAGCATCCTTGATGCTCCCTGAACTCTAACAGGCTTGATACCTTGACCTCTTCCCTGGGGAGTCTGCTCCAGTGGCTGACGACCTGCTCACTGAAGATCTTAGCAAATACAAACGCACCAGATATTGCCTATTTGCAAATCTCCCAGTTTATCCTCTTTTGTTTCTCTGATAGGCTTTACTCTTGCTAATGACTTCCTTTGTATCTGAGAAATTCTGTAGAATTTCTAATTTGACTAGACTGAAACAATGTGAGACAACTCAGTATTTCATGTCTTGCTGCCCTTAGACTTATGCAGAACATGGTTCACCTCTGTAGTTTTATGACAGATTCTGCATGCTTTGGGACTTCACTAAGCAACAGAAGAAACTAGTACTTTGACATTTGTAAGGCCTCATGAACTAGAAAAGGCATTTCCAATGACAGTGTGTTGGTGGCTTTTGTTCGTAATTGCTGTTACCTGGAAGAGAGAATGTTCTTGTGGAAAGTGAATTTTCGATATAGGAACTGCTTCTTGTGGAGATATTGAAATGAATGCCCATCATCTAAGTAGAGCTCACCTACTGCACAGGCCTGTAAAACACACCCGATGAGAGTACAAATTAACAGCAGCTTCTAGTGCTGGACAGTGAAACTAAAAATGTCTCACTATATGTTATGCTTCATAGTGAAGGTCATGTGTTTATTTTTCTTTATCAGCTTGTATCCCAGAAGGCTCATACTCTGAGAATGCTTGAAGACTCAGACATCCTGCTTTTGTAAACTGATGTGCATGTCACATCATTTATTAAAAAAGCCAGCTGTGGGAAGTTCTTTCTGTGTGTCCAAGAAGAAGTTTCTGGCCTGCTTATTCTCTACTCTTTCCTCCAAGGTACTAGAGGAGGGCTGAGCTGAGAAAGGTCAGAAAATGTCCTGCCTCTGTTATACTCAGATAGTCGCACTTTGAGGACACAGTGGTAAGGAGGCGGGAGCCCCCCCAAACAGAAGTAGTGGAGGAGAGCCATTGGGCATACAGATGCAGATACCATTGTGCTGACTGAACAGGCAGCAAGGACCAAATAACGTCAGGTGGAGTAAAACACAACTTTGTAAAGGGAATGTCACCTCAGAGTACCTCTGCATCCAGGGCCACGTGGAGTTCATAAGAAATATCTATCATCCATTCAGTGGATTTTCCAGCTGTGGTTTTCAGGGGTATTACAGTGCCCCCCCGCTGGAATACAGGGATCTGTGAAAAACAAAGCAAGGGTAGAAATGTTCATATTCTCTGATCATATAATTTTAACATGGAACAGGGATGCTTGCTTTTATCAAAGCTGAGAAATGAACTTTTACCACAAGTACATAAAGAAAACTATTCAACTAACAACGAGGACAGAAGTAATCTTCCTTTATGTGTACAAGTGAAATATCTTTGCTTGGAGAAGTCACCCTTACATATCTCACTCTACCACCAGGACATCTCAGTGTTCCATCTAACAGCTGAGGAGATGGGACTTTCCTTCTCTGAAATGCTATTTTAGATTACATTCCTACAAGGAAATTGAAATGTCGCCTTTCTGATTTTGAACGTTGATGAAACAAAAGCCTATTAGTTTGGGTTTGTTATTTGGGTTTGTTGTTTGGGGGTTTTTGGGCAGTAATATTTTAAAACAGAAACATACATGCTCCAGTGTTACTGGGATCTTCAGAGTGCCTGGATCTTCCATTCGTTTAAATTTCCTGAAATCATACCAAATCTAGAAAAAACGAAAAAATAATGACCATGACATAGATGGCAAGACCTGTTCTCTTTGCAGATGTGGTTACTCTTCCGCTTAACCTTACTGTCACTATTACTAACAATCTATTTGATGTGCAAGAAATCACATTCACTTTTTTAATCAAATGACCTTCTGGATCTACTATTTTCCCCAAATTCTTTCCATTCCTCCACCTCTCAGCTGCTGCACCAAACGCTCTTAGTAAGAGTGGATCACAGTGCCATCCTGTGGATAAATAACTTTAATTCAGAGAGGAACTGATCTCTACATATCAGTCTTTGCTACACTCATCCCAGGATACTCAGGCTTGTTGTAATTTTCCCTCCTCACTGTATCATTCTGGTTTACTTATGACCCTTCTTCAAAGATCTCTTTTCCTCCACATAGGAGAGAAGTTTAACCCAAAGAGAAATACATGAAAAAGGGTAATTGACAATTTAGTGAAGCTGGTTTTTGATGTTATATGAGAAGTAGCAAGCCTTGAGGGGAGATTTAAATTACAGGAGACCTGAGATTTGTGCATCAGCTCTTGGAAAAGCAAGAAAGTAAGTTTACTGTGAGCTAAGCATGTGAAGTATCAAGATGGAAGGAAGATTCAGAGTGGCTCAGAATGGCCAGCCAGCAGTTGGCACAGCAGCAGGGCTCAGCAGTTAAGAGATGGGGAGATGGAAGGTTGCTGTATAAAATACTTCTTTAGGCTGAGCAGATGAGCAACTTTTATATTCATCCTCACCTCCTCTGACCCTGGAAGCAGAACACTCACTGTCTTGGCCTCTTGCTCTGTGACTGGATGCACCAACAAAGCATTTCCTGGAGAAAAACATAGACATGGCTGTGATCCTCAAGGCTGCATCTCATCAGAAGAGAAGCTATGTTTCTCTGTTGTTGTCAGCCTCCCATAACCATTTTACGGGCTTGCCATGTGCTTATGTTCACTTTATACTGCGGAAACAAAAAGCAAGGGTAGGGAGCTGATGGCTGCTTGAGTCTCATTCTGTTATAGCACTGGGCTACAGCTGGGCTGGGCTGCATACACACCAGCTTGGAGGCACTTATGGGTCCCTCATAGTCCAAGACAGGAATGTCTTTATTAAAAAAAAAAAGTCTTCTTAAGCTTATTGCACTGGGGCTGGTTCTTCCTCTACTCCTAAAAAAATTAATTCTATAAACTGTATGGTTTCAGAAATTTCTTCCTTCCTTGCCCACTGGTGGTGCAAGCTAAACTCCCAGAGTCCTCTGAAATACTCTGCTTCACCACACTTAGCTTTAGTGCCACATCCTGCCTACCTTGGTCAGACTTCTGCATGAGAAGTGAATGTCCCTTCATTTGAAAGCCATTAGTAGGCACTCTTGAGCCCAGAGGTAACAAAAAAATAATTAAATGCAACATCCAGTGCACTTCCAGCCCAGAAAGCCAGTCACATCCTGGGCTGCAGCAAAAGAAGCATGGCCAGCAGGTTGAGGGAGGTGATTCTACCCCTCTATTCTGCTCTCACAAGATCCCACCTGCAATACCCATCCAGCTCTGTGGCCCCCAGTGTAAGAATGATATGGACCTGCTTGAGTGGGTCCAGAGGAGGGCCATGAAGATGATCAGGGGGCTGGAACACCTCCTCTGTGAGGACAGGCTGAGGGAGTTGAGGTTGTTCAGGCTGGAGAAGAGAAGGCCCCAGGAAGACCTTATAGCAGCCTCCCAGTACCTAAAGGGGGTCTATAGGAAAGACTGGGGGGAACTCTTTATCAGGGAGTGTAGTGACAGGACAAGGGGTAAGGTTTTAATCTGGAAGAGGGGTAGATTTAGATTAGATATTAGGAATAAATTCTTTAAAGTGACGGTGGTGAGGCACTGGGAATTGTTGCCCGGAGAAGTTGTGGATGCCCCGTCACTGCAAGTTATCAAGGCCAAGCTGGATGGGGCTTTTAGCAACCTGAGCTAGTGGAAGGTGTCCCTGACTATAGCAGGGGAGCTGAAACTAGATGATCTTCAAGGTCCCTTCCAACCCAAACTGTTCCATGATTCCCCTCCCATTCTCTCTTACTGTACAGCCATGCTGGAGTAAAACGTAATCAGTTTTGGATGGTAGTTGTTTGCTATGGTCATTTCTGCAGCAGACTGTGGTCTTAGCTGCTACAGTGAACTTTCCACATTTCAGGTCAAAACTGAACATGTTTTTTGAAAGTGACCAGTGAGATTGAACACAGTTCTTGCATCTCATACAACCCCTATTTTTAAAGTGCTGTTAAAACCAGGTCCCTTAAAGAGGTCTTGAATTCTATATTCAATTACAATAGAAAATTTTTAAGTCTTGGACAGAGTTTTCATGTTTCCTTTTTGTCACGTGACACTCCTATCACCTCAAAAATATTTAACTCAAATTCCAAAGAATAAGACACCTGCTTACCCAGCATGTACTCATTTTCCACACCGAATGTTTCTATTTTCCCTGGGAACTCTATCCAGAGAGCCCTGTAGAAAGAAAGATAGTGGGATTCAGTTAGTTTCTCCTCTCCTTCCAGTCTATTCAAGGCCTTCTGGCATTTTTTAGGCTCCATTTTCTCCTTTTCTTTACAAGGTACAGCTATCAACAACTGGTCCTTTTCTGTGCCTTACAGTACCCCTCTTGAGGTACTGATGAGAGGTCCCAGTACAACATGGGTTAAGACACTCCAACATACCTATGGTTTGACCTGTGGCCTTGCTTTTTTCCCTCCTGCCTTATTCCTTACAAACCTGCACTATATATACCTTTTTTCTAGCAAAACAGAGATGGGTGAGCCTTTCTGTCACAGTCTACCAACAATACTGACCGACACCTGATGAGCTAGTCCCTGCAGCACAGTCCTTCTTGTTCTCACCAGCTCACTACTGCTTTTATAGCATGAGTCTTCCTGGTCACGACCGAAAGACCTGCACCAGAATTTCATTCTCACTCTTTCTGCAGTAACCATCTGGTTACAGGACAGGAGTTGTATATTTAAAGTTTGAGCGATTATGACAATAATAGCTCATTCAGAGACAGGGTCTGGGTTTCCTTACACAAAATGCCTGTTTCACCTGCTCACTTAAAGGCATCCACTTGTTCACTGCAGCAGTTTTTTCTTTCTTTTTTTTTCTTAATTATTTAAATATATAATCACAAAAGTAGGAGAAGGTCATTTAACTTCTCTCCTCCAAGTAACTTCCTGAAGATAATCACTAAGCCTCCTGACTTATGCTCTTACCTCATAACTGGTTCAGCCGCGGTGTGTGCCCGATAGAACAGTGTGTATAAGTATGGCAGGAGGACGTAGCGCTCTCTAATGGCTTCCCTGATGATCTGGGTGTTCTTCTGCCCAAAGAGCCACGGTTCTCGCCGTTTGCTCTCCATGTTAGAATGACCTCTGAAGAAGGGCTGGTAGGCTCCAGCCTGATACCAGCGAACAAGTAATTCTGGTTCTGGATCGCCAATAAACCCTCCCACATCAGCTAGATATTGCGCAGACAAATAAAAATACACATTTTTGGAAATTATTCTGAAAAATGTGACGTTCTCCTCTAACAAACATTCCAATCGTATAAGTCCATGCATTTCACAGTGTGCTTGCAGATCTGCTGTTGGGCAGCTGATTGTCCAAATAAGAATGGAAAACTGGTGTAACCAAGGTATCCTTCAATAAAAATCTCAAGAGAGCTTTTGGAGGCCTTCCCCAGTGACAGAGGACTGTCCTGTCACAGTGATGCTGTGGAATACCACCTGAAGACTGCTGCTCCAGATGAGACAAACACTACGTAAGAGTTAATGGAGAAACGATGGCGAGAGCCCTGTTATTGGCTTTTGAAACTGGAACCAATATGTGAAACTGCCTGGAAATGCACTGGACTGTTGAGTTTTCCACCACCTGTGTTGAAGACTATCTTGGATATAAGCTTGGTGACACTAGTGATTTATGTAGTGAGCAACTCCAGCTAAACACCTTACCTCCACAGAATGAAATCCCTGACATGCTGATGGTGAGAAGCATTGGAATGGATATTTTCAAGTAACCCCACTCTGCTGTGTTGTCTCCAGTCCACACGGCCCCTGGAAATACCCAGTTTCAGCATTACACAGGAAAGTTGGGCGTATGCTTCAGTTTATGCTTGCAGTTAAGGAAAGAAGACAAGAATGGTCATAAACTACTGGTGAAGTGCTGTTCATTGCAACTTTTTTTTTTTTCTTTATACATGCATCCTCCTGAAAAATGCAGTAAAAGTTACCACTCTCTACAACTATTTGAAAGGAGGCTGGAGCGAGGTGGGGGGTCCGTCTCTTCTCCCAAGAAACAAGCAACAGGACAGGAGGAAATGACCTCAAGTTGTCCCTGGGAAGGTTTAGGTTGGACATTAGGAAAAAATTCTTCACCAAGAGGGTTGCAAAGCCCTGGAACAGGCTGCCCAAGGAGGTGGTGGAGTCACCATCCCTGGAGGTACTTAAAAGACCTATAGATGTGCTGAGGGACGTGGTTTAGTGGTGGACTTGGCAGTGCTGGCTTGATGCTTGGACCTGATGGTCTTAAAGGTCTTTTCTAACCAAAATGATTTTGTAATTCTATGGAAAGCAGGTAGTGAGCGGTTTGTCACAGGATACAGGTTGTTATTCTGCCTTTAACTTGTACACACTTTTGACAGCCTCTCCTGATTTTTTTTTTAATCACTTGCACTCTTATGAGCTCACCATGTCAATATTTCTCAGGTAATTTCTGTCCTCTCTAGACTTAACTACTGCACACCAAACTTAACAGAACAAAGCAGCATGATAGACATACAGCTAGTATGTCCTTACCATACTTCTGTGATCCAGCAAAGAAAGATCGTGTGAGGACAAACGGTCTCTCTTTTCCCGAAGAACGTCTGATGAGTCCTTCTGCAGTTGCCATTTGCTGAAAATCATCAATATGAAAGTCAGGCAGGAAAATTAAGAAATTTGTACCCACAAGTAATGCCTATTATTAAAGCAACACCTCCTTACTATAATATACTTGAGCAACAGAAAAAGATATTAATACTATGTAGTCACAGTTACTGTCATTTACAGGGTGATGGTAGAAAATGTTGTCACATTTTCTTGTGACCAATCACAAAGTTTATTTCAAATACAGAAACACCCAGCACAGCAGAGTTGCAGTCCTGGATGGAAGTTACAGAATACCTACCACTGTGTAAACTACCACATTAGACATACTCCATGAGAAGAACTGCTGGTTTATGTCTCCAGATACTGTACCTGGTAGAATCCGTAGAGGTTGTGTACTTCCCGGTGCTCCCAGTTGTTGTAGTGCACAGCATCTTTCTGCATTGTTAGTTCTGCCCCTTTAAAGACTGAAGGCTCATTCATGTCATTCCATACGTAGAGGATATTAGTGGATCCCTGTGACACAGGGTTGCAATTAAGATGTAACAGAGCCATTGCTGTGACTTAGTGTGTTTATCTCTAGTGGGTGTCAGACCAGTCTGGGGTACGAGTAGAAACAGCAACAGCAAAGCAAGACATGGTAATTATACTCCTGTGGTCACTTGAATGCTGCCAGTCATTCATCTCTTCTGTCTTGGTGGCCCTTCTGGTCAGGGTGGCAGCCTACAAGCCCACTTGATCTTTGCAATTCTTATAAAACTCAGTAGGTACTTGCTATTTCTGCCTTCTGGTGAGGGAAAGGAGGCAGGGGAAAGGGAAGTATTGAAAAGCCAAGAGGAAAAATTCAGAGAAGACCAGAAGAGAAAAATGGGAGAGGAAAAGCAGCATGGGAGATGTATACTATGCATGTCTACTAAGGCAGTGGTTTCAGCAACTCTACTGCAAAGCAAAACTTTGGGATGGAAGGGGGAAACTGGACGTGTCCAACAGTGTTCATTCAGAGACTCAGCACTAGACAGGGATGCTGGAAGGAAGATCAGAGTGAAGTGACCATGATCTATAAGAGCACATCTACATCACTCCTTGTGTGCTATCATGGTAGTAAAAGCTGGAATTGTAGCTGCTGTTTTAGATTATGGGTTGGTGGCTAAAATGCAGTTTGTCCATCCTACTGCTGCAGCTATTTGACCAGGTTCACTGGTGGCATATGGGTTCCAACTTTCTTAGTGTAGACAAGTCCATAGAGAAAATCCTTTGATGGTACTTCAGCTTATCAATATATTTTCCTCTACATTATGATAATACAGCTAAAAAAGCCACCAACTTGCTTAGCCAGTAGTTTTATCTTCTCGCTTTTCCTCATTTTCTGGCTTTCTGGGATATGTAGATCAGAGCAAATAAATACACACCTTGTATGTTTTGAAGGCAAATTGATCTGCATACCATTTTCGCACTTCAGGATTGGTGAAATCCAGGTAACAAGAGGAACCTGTGGATGTGGGACATCCCAATTATTTACCTGATTTTAAGAGCAGGCATGCATGGCCTCTGCACCTAAATACAGTGCCCTAAGGCTAGGATGCCTCCCACAATGGGAAACAATAATGTAGTTCCTATTGTTTCTGAGATAAAAAGACCAAGAGAAAATTCCAGGCTGACTTTGAACTCAATACAGCCCTTGCCGTGTTCTGCAGACCAACACACAGAGTCTGGAGGTCTGAAGCTCAGTACCATTTAAGGATGGCTGCTAGCAGACTGAAATAAGATCAGATATGTACAGGAAGCCAAGGAGAGACAGCACCCCTGGTATTTTGAGCTCAAACAAGAAAGTGTCACTGAGAAGCTGAATAACTACATCCTGCCATGCTATTAGAAGTTGTAATGTGTCCTTAATTTTTCCCATATTCATTCCTTTGCCAGGATTGTGAGCTTTCTGTCTGTAAAGAAGGGGAGCAACCTCCTTTGCTTCTCCACAATGTGATCTCCTCATGAAAAATAACACGTGAAATCACTATATTATGATTCAATCACAGTTTTCAGTATCAGGGTTCACTGAATTTCATCCAGCCTACGTAAACCATGCTCACTGCAACAGACCCAACTGCAGTTCTGTTACCCATGACAAATTAGGATTAGGGATGGCTGTTCTGATCAACAAATCCAACTTTTTTAGCTCTAGGCACTGGGACTTTCTGTAGATCCAACAGACATAACAGAGGAAATTGTACAGCTGAGGCCATTAGAACACGACTATACGAAAGAAACCAAAAACTATTTGAAATTATGAATATTTACAGAAAATGCAAGGAATGCAAAAATTTAATCCCACTTACATGGGTCCCAATTAAACTCTTATGCAAATTTTAAAAAATAAACAGCTTAACATAGAGACAGTGTTTATTTACCTGGCCAACAGATGCCCTCGAAATCTTGCCCATTTCTGTCTTTCACAAAATATCCCTTGTCTTTTGCCTGGGAGTACAGCCTATACATGGGATCAACCTTAATGTGTGGATCTACAATGACGACAAGCTGCCAGAATGAGAAAGTAAAATGCATCATTAGCATCAACTGTACTGAATAAAACAGTAAGAGTTGGCTATTTATAAAAGGTACATAATAATTCGATTTCAGGTAAAGAAGCTAGTTTTGTCTCTCATTTTAGAAAGCAGTTACCAGTTCTTGTATATACTGTGTTAGACTTATGCATAATAGCTGAATTTACAATGAAGGCATGAATTCATTCTTCTCCCTCTGAAATAAAGGCAAAAACCCCTTTGTTTCAGATAAAAGCAACTACCCCAACCCCTAAAAACATGTTTAATTCAGTGCTGTATTTTGTGAATGGGAAAGTATCTGATTTCTGTGTTCATGTACCTTCTTAAAACCATTTGCTTTATGTCATTTAAATATATCTTAGTTTCTATAGTGTACAATGGCAACAGGTTTCTTATTTTTTTAATGTCCACGTATTATATTTTGCAGTTACTTTCTGCTATCAATTAAGTGCCTTCCTGTAAAGCTAAGAAAGTCCTGCTAAGACATTATAAAACTTGAATGCTATTTCAACAGTCCCCAGTTCATAGACTTTTGGCAAAGATTAAGTATTAAGCAGTTCCACAACTTTTAGATATTAACTGTGTATATTTTAATACTTATATAATTGCAAGGAAAACATTTTAGCTGTAGGAGCAGAAATAAAGACTAACTACACTAACAGACTGCACATCATAAGAGGGACTTCAATAGCAGGAAAAATCATTTGGTTTATGGTAAGTAATCATATCAACATAAAGAACAAACCTCAGCTAGTATAAGCAGAAAATAAAAAGTATTATCAATACAAAGAAAAGCTGAAGCAGGGATAGCAACTACCAATGGTGAATGCTCATGTTAAGTAGAAAAAATTTCCACTGTGCACATCAAGGACAGCATTGAGCTGCTTCTGTAAGACAGAGCTTCACATGGGTCAAACTCAGCCTGATGGTCAGGGTACAGAACAAACTATGAAACAATTAAATGGCACAAGAAGCTGAATTAAACAAGATAGCTTGTGCAATGGAAGCGTCAAAAGACTGCAACACAGTCTAATTTACTGTGTTGAAGTTGAATTCTTTCCAGTACCTGAAGTACCTTGGTTTAAAGTTAGACTGGGTAGCTTCACACTTAAAGGAATATTTTCTTTCTTTCTGTTATATTATTTACCTTGCGTTTTTTCTTCCTGAGATGTTCTTGCATCTTTCTGGGGTTCTGGAATTTCTTTTTGTCCCAAGTAAAATACCTCTTGCCATCTGTGTGCTCTATGTCCAGCCATATCACGTCATAAGGAATGTCATGTTCATCAAAGCCAGCATCTACTGCCTTGATATCTTGCTCATCTTCGTAATTCCACCGGCACTGATGGTAGCCCAGAGAAAAAAGGGGGGGCAGGGCTTGAGTGCCTAGAAAGAGTATATGTAGATAACACTGTTAATACCCTTCAGGATTTTATCTAGAAACTCTGGAAAAGTTAACATGATTAATATGTATGTCTGGAGCTAGGAAATGCTGCCCTGAGTTGAGTCTAGAACATGTTCTTCATACCAAAATGACTGAACTCTTGAAATAACCAACGTTACAAAGAGCTCAACAGCCAGAAATAGCAGAGGGCTGTAATGATAATACAAGAGTGAGAAGGAACTTGCCGTTCCATGATATTCAAGTGTTATTCCAGTAATCAGTGTAATTTTGTTCTTTTTGATGGTGACTGGCTGTTCCAGCTCCCCGTGTCTCCTCTCTTCACCTAAAGGAGCACTTCCAGATAGCAGTAATTATGCTGGCTTCTCAATTAGGGCCAAGGCTGACCAGCTGCAGATGCTAGGGAAAACAAGAATGGAGGCCTGTATTCATAAGGCAGTTTGGGAACAACTCGCCTCCTGCACACAATGGGCTAGGTAAATATTAAGCCACTCTTGGGTACAGTGTGTTCCTCAGGGAATCTCCCAGGCAAGTGTGCCATACTGACTCCAGTTATCTGAGTTAGTACCTGTCAGCTGTGCAAACTGCTTGAAGTTATCAAATGCGGTGGGTCCCATCAGCAGGAAAACATCAATGATCCCGCTCTCTGACATCCAGCGTACATCAGTTAGAGGCACTGCTCTTTGCTTAGCAGTGTCTGCAGCAGATCCAGATGGCACATGCTTTGAAGGAAACCAAGGTAAAACTGAGTATCTCTCTCTATCAAACTTATGTTTGATGAAGGAGCACAGATGGACCCCCCCCCCCAAAATTCACTAACACATACCTGGCAGGTATTAGGAATACACACTGAATGTTTCTTATATATCCTTCGTAAATCCTTTACCTTGTATACTTCTTATACAAAATAGAGTAATAGTTAATGAGGAAAAATGGATACAGAGGGGCAAAGTAATTAAACCTGTTCCATAATTAAAGACTATGCATTTTCTGTAGGTTTTTTGAGTAATATCTATAACTATGTCATAAAGAAAATTAATACTTTTAACCATGTGATAAAGTGCTGGAACAAAGTGAGGTTTTTTTTTTTTATCCCCTGGTTTCAATTTTAACAGAATTCATAGGTCTGTGTTTCAAGAGTTAAGTGAGTTCATTTCATGAACATTTTATGTTTCCTGAAGGTCAATTACATTACACAGAGGAATGGAACTGCTAAGCAGAAATGTGGCAATTCCAAGAACTTAGGAACTCAGAAAAATTCCTCAAATCCAAGAGATTGTCAAGATTTCTGTCCACCATTTTTCTGTCTGCTACATCCACCTGTGTAGATTTTTTGTTCTGCTCCAAAATTACATATCTCCTCTCTGCCTCCTCCTGTAGACCTGTTAAAATACAAGTTCTATAACTGGACTCTTGAAGGAAGTCATCTCCTTGTTCTTTTCAGTGGTTTAATACAACAAATTTAGCACTAGGGAGGACAGGAGGAAAAGACAGATGATTCTTCATTAGAGAGCAAAAGATGAATCTCCAGTAAAGTTGTTATGTTCCTGTTGGCCCTGCCCTGGAGTGTTCTTTTGTTATTAAATGCTGTGAAATGTGAGCAACTCTCACCTCAGCTACAGCTTTTGTACTAATATCCACCAGCGTTTCTGAAGAGTTCAGCCAGAAGATCCCTGAAGTTCTGTTAGGCTTGTGTGCTAGGAGAAGGGGCACTGAACCATAAATGCCTATTTTGTCATGTATCTTGTGGCCGAAGATATCCAAATTATAAAGCCGGTAGGCATCACCATCACTAGGACAAACAGACAGATATGTTTGTTATATGTAAGCATACTACACTATCCCAATTTTAACTCTACTGCCATTCCACTAAACTCCGTGAGCACTCTGTATTATGGTCTTTTGTGTAGCACCCAAACCTGAAATGTGGACAGACTACATTACTACTTCTTTGCTTTGGTCCTAAGCTGTCTCAATCAAGCAACACTTTTGCTGCCAGTGAGACTACTGTTCGCTTGCTCTAGGTCCTAAAATATGAATTCTGAACTCTTCCATCCTCCCATGGTGTTGCTCTTAAAAGAGCTACATTTAAACATAACCAACTCTGCAATTCAGAAAAAAAGCACATGTAAAACTGAGAGAGAACAGAAGGGGTCTCACTCATGAAACTGCAAACTGGAAAAGGAAAGCAGAACTTACTCCTTGGGGACAGGGACTGTATCATTAAAATAAAGCATATTCTATACGTATCTGAAGCTGTTGTCTGCATTAAATTATTAAGACAATGTTATAGCTCTCCTCTGCAAAAATGATAATGATTTCACCAGCAATCTGCCAACTTCACCTGGTGTTTTTGAGAAGCAGTCCTTCTGTGTGTTGTGGTATTCCATAAACATGGTCAAATCCATGTAAAGAGAAGTCCATGCCTACAGAACTAGGACCTGTGGGAATAACATTAACAGAGAAGAACACAGAGTTCCATTCTCAGCTGTAGCTGAAAGTAAAAGAGGAGAGCAACCTAACTGAAAATGAAGTATTAAAAAGCAGGTTTTAATAATTAGCTCTTTCATACTGCTTTCAGCTTCACTTCTGTTATTAGTTCTGTACTGTAAAGGTAACATTTTAAACAGATTTTGTTGTATTTATTTTGACTTTCATCTGCCAAAGAAGATAAAATTAATCACTTTAATAGAAAAATAACCAAAACCATGTAATAGTGGGTTGCTTCTGTACTCTTTAGTGAAACTGCTTAAAATTATCTCCTGTTTCTATCCCAGTACCTACAAGCCAAGCTTTACAGCACAGTGGTACATCAGAGTGGACTTTAAGAGTCAGTTTCCTGTTTTCTACTGCTTTTCAGCCTCAGGCAGGGGAGTAGCATGTGCAAGAGTCTCTGTCAATGACAAAATTTTTTCACGTTACTGAATTCAGAGCAACTTTTGGCAGGTGACCAGAGATCCTGACAAGCAGTGGCTTCAGGATCAGAACCTGACCATATGGACTTTCTTTCTCCAGCACAGAGAAACAAAAAACCGTGATGCTGGCCTAATACATCCAAAACAGCAGGAACAACAAGGGCAACAGCTTCCTGCCCCTCTATGTCTTGACTGTGAGCTGAAGAGGCTCCTGTCACCAAAAGGAAGCTCTTTTCAGGCTTCCCTCTCCCTACTGCAGCTGCTGCATAGTGCTCATTGTTGTAGAAGTCTGCATGATAGTGGTAATGGACAAAGCTAACCAACTCAATTTATGTAGAATACAACTGGATAGACAGCAGATGGTTGTAAATGTAGGTAATTAATAATTTAGATTGTATTTGAGCTTCTGGCCTACATGTTTCTACAACCTTTTTCTTATTCCTTACGACGGCTCAGTATTTCCTTTTCTAGTCCCCCACTTCAAAAGAGTTTGAGACAATTACTAATGCTTAGATAACATGATTTCTGATATGTTGTGAGGATAAACTACAAGTGAAATCAATATTATGAACTGATACTGAAAAAGAAAAAATGGAAATAATGCATTATATATTATTAGTCATCCAATCCAGGGTTATGCTGTCAGAAAGGGCACACAGTGAGCTGATGAGATGGGTTATATTTAACATGTTCAATAAATCTAATGAATATTTACAGTGCTTCTGTCAAATTTATTACCCATCACTGATATCTGATAGTCGAGTTAAAAGAAGAAATGAGTGAATCATTGATAATCATAAAGCAGCTAAACAGAAAGCAGACAAATACGAATGAACACAGGTATATACAAAGCAGTAAAGATGTTCTCAGAACTAGACTGAGACTTACCATGAGCTTTGATGTCTAAGAAACTGCCAAATTTCTCTTGCCAGAGACCTAGATCCTCTTGTTCCTCCTGCATGAACAGAAATAGCTAAGCTAGCAAATGCAACTGCTCACACCATGTATTTCTAAGAAAAATATTTTTATTCACATAAGATTTATACATTGCTAACTGTTGTCCTCCCCCCAATATTGTTAATATAAATAAATCCAAAACACAATTCAGATCCTGCAGCAGGAATTTACACTGAAGAACTGAAGTGCTAGTAGAGCATACATGGACCATAAAAGTAATACCTGCAGTCTTGGATACAATCATAAAATGACAGCATAGCCCAGGTTGGAAAGGACCTTCAGAGATCATCTGGTCCAGCCTTCTGAAGGAAAGGGAGCCTAGATGAGAATATCTAGCACCCTCTCTAACTGCATCTTGAAAACCTCCAGTGATGGAGACTCTACCACATCCCCAGGGAGGTTGTTCCAGTGACTGATTGTTCTCACTGTAAAAATTGTCTTTCTTCTGGATGTTGAACATGATTATGAAATGCAAAAATTGCATAGATGAAACCAAGCAGGAATGCTTTTACAGAGAGAAACCAACCTACTCCCCTGAACAGTAAGGGTCAGACAATAAAAAAAACCTCTCCGGACTCTCCTGAGTCCTGTGTGTGTAACTGATACTTTTATCCTCCTTCAAATTTTGGGCCTTCTGCTCTGCTATTTGTTGTCCTAGAACTTCCACTTTCTGCAGTGTCTTTCCTGGTTTTCTTTCCTACATTCATCCCAGAAGAAGCAGACGTGGCCTCCTGCAACTGTGTGACTTCCCCGAAGCAAGCACCCTCCCTGGCAGAACTCAGAGTTCAGACACAAGTATGCTGAAGGCAGCATAACTCCTGCCATTTATAACAGCATGGTGGAGTAAGCAGCCATCTGCTCTTCAGGAGGCTAAAATTACATCATGGACATAACTCCTGAGAAAACTGGTATGTGCCTTTAAGCCCTGCCAGGACTTGGACTTTTTTTCAGAGAGAATCTTAGTTAAGCATGACTGTATGTGGAGGTGTATTTTTGGACTGTAATAAGCCAGGTCTCGTTCTTTTGAAATTTTCTTTGCAATGAACACGGAATTTCAAAAAGACCCAATATCACCACAAAACTCCCTTCTATACATCTCTACTCCAAATCAAATGAGAGAACAGAAGAGAAAGAAATTCTAAATAAAAGGCTATGAAAAAAACCCAAACACTTTTCAGGTAGATCTTGACTGATGCCTTCTACGGCCCTGGTAAAACACATAAACCTTTATTCAACTATGAATTTGCAAAATATCTCCACATGAAATAAGGGGTCTTTTTGAATTTCACTGAAAAGTGGTTAGACTATGTTTGCAAATATAGTACTGGAAGAAACGAACACGTGATTCTAATTCTCTTTTCTACAAAACATCATTCTGGAATTGCCGTAAACGTGCCGTAAACTTACCTTAGAGAAATCACTTGCTGCCTCCTTGTTTTTTGTTGCAGGTTTTCTAGTAAAAACAAACACATAGAAATAATCAGTTTATTGTTAACCTAAGTAAGGATTTCAAACAAAAACGTGCCTTATATAAGAGTTTTGGTGCTTGGTTATTCTGAAAATTGATGTCATAGTTGAGAGCTCTAACTGGAAAATCATAATATCAAATGTCTCACAATAACCTTCACTCCATTGATTGAGTTGACTCCTTGGCCTTTCACATTTTTCCTATCTGTATCAGCATTTTACCTGCCTAGAAGCTCCTCACTGCTTTGTCATTCTCTGTTAAGGGCCCTCTGTTAACTGCAATTTTAGAAATAATACTCCGTAGGACAGATGCTTGCTATGCTCTTTTTGAAGTCATGACATGACCTGCACTGTGGTTTCTCACCCTTCCAGCACTTTGCAGTGGGACTGACCTGTAAAATCCTGCAGCTGTATGGCACGCTGTAAGTTGAACAAAAGTTACTTCAAGAGCTTATATGATGAATAAAACTTACCAAAGAGTTAAGTTTAGTCATAAAAGGATATGAAACTAATAACCTCATCATACTACCATCACTCATTCCCAAGAGAGACAAGGGATACTTCAGTGTTTTACAGAATTGACCATTAAATGAGGTTAGCATTTTGCACATGGCTGCTGCAAGGGATTAAAAGAGTCTGCAGTTAGTTAACCCAGAAATTCTTTGTTAAAACTTTATTGTTGTATTATTGGTGAAGGAAAAGAGAAGACAGATGTCAGTGCATAAGAGCTTCTATCACAGAAATCGAAATTCCATAAAATTGTTTCTTATCAGCTACAACACAATCAGGACATACTACGATGTGATAAACAGATACTGTACCTAGGAGGTGGTTGTAGGTGCTCAAAATATAACAACCCATTGGAATTCATGCTCAGAACAGTCTCACCCTTGGACTGTAGCTCAACCTGGAAGGGGTTTGCTGTGACTTGAAGTTTGTAATCCTCATTAGCACTTGACAGCAGCAAAATACCTGCCTCCTTGTGGGATATGGAGAGTCTGCCAAATGAAAAGCAACGACAGCTTTTAATAAATCAGCAGCACATGAAATCCACTGTAACTAATTAACAATTTGAAACAAAGGAGATTATTCACATATGTTCTAAAAACATCAAGTCTAATGTTGAGACAAAGAACACAGGAAATATATGCTGTGTTCAGGGTTTACTGCACAGTGCAACAGGTGGCTACAGATCTGCCATGAAAACCATCCAGAGTTTGCATTCCTTCCACATAAACAGCTTTTGTCTTAGGGAAAAATGACATGTCATAACAAGTAAGCTATTTTCTGATTGGGTCAAATAGCCTCAAGTTTCTTATGAATATAACAAAACTTTTTCTTATGTATTTAACATGAATTTTTGAAAATAAATTTAATCACATGCATTTTAATTTTCTCTTCCTGTAGCAACTTTGTACTGTAGAGAGAACTGTATTGTACCACAAAAGAGGAAGGGAAAACACTCTTGAAAATGAAGCTGTAGAAGTTACTAAGGTGCTAAATCATCTTCCCATCCCTTACCTTTGGGTGGCAGGTTCCTTTATAAGAACATCAGGAACTTTGTATCTTTCTCTGAGAGGAGATACCTCATCAATTTTAATCCTGAAAATATTGCCTTCTATTTCACAAATTTCTACTTGTAGAAGAACCTGGGAACAAACAAACAAACTATCAGTGATAAAAAATACCAACTTTTCAACATAACATCGACAAACACTGTCTAGAAAAAAAACATGCCTGCTATCTGACTTAATGTTCTTTACCATTGCTGCGCAACAATCATCATCCATATGAATTTTCACCAGCTAACTACTGCTCCCCTTTGAAGAAGAAACTCATTTTAAGTGAACTCTTTATCTTCAAGTCTCTCATTTTGCAGCTCTCTCCACAAGCAGCATGGAAAACAGGGGTAGCATACACTAATATCAAAGTTTGGACCATTTCACTACTGTGCTGTCAAGGTAAGAGTGAAATACTACTGAGATGTAGGCCTTTTGCAAAAACATCAGTGCTCTGTGTTGACTGCTATTCAGTGGTGCTGACACTGATGAACTGTGTCAGAAAGACATCTAAAGAAAACGCATAATAGTGCCCTACCAACTGTTACTTGCTATTTTAGAGCTCAGGGAACTGGGAAGTCTGTTCTAGCTCATACAAAATGATTCATTTTTCTTTCATGGAGGATCCCTATAACACAGGTCCTGTTTTTTCCCTTATTTTTTCCTTTCTTCATCTTTTTTCTCATGAGATGCAAAACTGGCTGAGAATTTTGGCCTGATATCTTTTCCCTCTACCTGGAAGTCCTGCTCTCTTCAAAGGAATGAAAGAATGAGAGGCATCATAGCAGAGGAAGTGTAGACAAGAGAAAAAAGATTCATTTGGATTTCCATAATCTGAGGAGGGGCTAGGTTGCCTGTTCCCCGAGTGAATGTGCTAGCTGCTATACTGTTAAATTGGAGAAATAGAAGACACCCCTCTTCCTATCTGTCTTTGTAAATGCAAAGAGTTCTTTTTTCCACAAAAAAATTGCCCTTGAGCAAACAGGAAGACAAAGGTATCGTTAAGAGGTGCTGGCACATAGTTCTTATACCATTACGGGGGGGGGGGGGGGGGGGTTTTTTTTTTTTTTTTTCAGATAAAAGGAGTTCTATTTAGATTTTTCAGAGAGTTGTTAAAGATTTCTTTTTTAAGTTCCTTAAAATCCCTGTTCTCCATGTACAGTCTCAACCTGTCAAATAAATACTGGCTGGTAAGGACATCTTTTGGCTGATATTTTTCATCATATCTTAAATACTATCACTGAAGAATCTCAAAACCTGCAAATATTATCAGACTTGTTGATAATACTCACTGCTCTTTCTGTAAGCACCCTCTTACGCTAGGTGGAATCTCACCTTATTCTCCTCATGAATAATTTGGAATTTGACATTCTCATCACTTAATGTTACTGAATCCAACAATGCCCGATACAGGGATCTTCCGGGACGTAGAAGTTTCTGACGCCTGTCAAGACAGAAAATTATTTTTGGTCTCCCTAATCATTATGGGTTATATCACATAGAAGGTCATAATATTGTTAGAAATGTTAACTAAATTATTTTGTCTCAGTTTTTTTCAAGAGCAATTATTATCAGTGCTTCAAGTCAATGGGAAAAAGAAGTATAGTTCTGAGCACATATACATGTTTATGAATGAGATGTTAAGGTGGTTTGGTCACTCATCACCACTCTATACGGTTTTTTGAAACAGTAATAGTTCAATAATTTAAGAGTCCAACTAAATTCTCAGTTGCCCAGTCAGATTCTTCTTTTCATGACCCCAGAAATTTCATCTGAATAATCTGGTTTTCATTTTCTGTCATATACCCCTGCTTGGTCTGCAACCCCCTGGTGAACAGCTTCTCCTTTCTGTGTTGATGAAGCAGTATATGTTCGTAACTTGTAACCTCCTGAATACCCATGGAGGAAATTGTTTTTCAACAAGTCCACTGACTACAGAGTTTTAACTACAGCTTTTGACCCTGATGATGTTTTTAGGACAGAGTCCCCAGAACAGAGGCCCTTTCAACTGTTTGTAGAATGCTCCTTGATGAGCTCAGGTTTTATGAACTATTTGCAGATAAGTGTCTTGGAGGCTACCTTAAAGGGAAGTTTCTTCATTAGTAAACTGACTTTGTTTCCTTGAAATAGACATTGCAGAAATGTAAGCAATCAGATAAAGGTTTCCTGGTAAAAGCAGAGCAAAGACAGGATCTGATGCTTGCCAATGTGTGACAACCTCCTGTTGAGGAATAAGATGGGTTAAGGTCAAATGGCGACAGGCTAGAAAGGGCTGTTGTGAAAAGAGGAAGGAGTCCTGCTCACACTGGTAAAATGTTATCTGGGGTTTTCTGAGCGTAATTTCCTGCAGAACAGAAATTATTATCTGAAATTGTAACCCAAATGTCAGTGACTAATTGGTATAACAACTGGGCAATCACCCCTTTCACTCAAGCAGCAGGGGATACAGACACTGGAGGATGGGAGGAATAAAAGGTGGAGGAGAGGTATCTCAGAAATGGGATGAGAAGTATCACATACCTTAAGCTGAGCTTTAAGGTATTAATAACGTAGCATTTAGATTTGATGCTGAATTCTGGCCCAGGTACTTGTTCAACAGGTCTGCAACCAGGTATGCTACTGTCACAGACACAGTGTCTATTGAGAATTCTCTTGTTTTGAATTATGGATATTTAAGAAATAACCACATCAAGAAAAAGCTTGTGTCTGTACATATAGCTAAAATATTGCTGGGACTTTGCCTGCTGAGAGGACTGATTCTTTTGAATATTACAGAAGAGGTTTTGGATACAAGATTCCACCTTTTAAAATATGCTCATTATTGCTTGCTGACAGGTGAGTGCAATGCTCACTTTGAAAGATAAATCCTGTAAGTAGCAGACTTGCTGTGGATAATAATAAATGTGTAACTCATTCCTGTATCTTTTAATAGTATCAGTTTTCTGGTTGGTTGGGTTTTTTAAGCGCTAAACTACAATTCTTCTTTTTACCTGTAAAAAGCAATCTGGTTGCATTCCTTAAAGGTGCTTTTTTCCACAGCCTCATCTTGGACACTAGAAAGAGCAGACAAAGAAAACGTTTGAATGTGTTCACCAAACACCAGCTGAATGATCAGATGATGGGGGTCTTCCTCAAGAGGGGTAAGGATTAAAGAAAGTGCAGACAACTGAGGTGACATAAAGTGTTGAACTTTGAACTACTGTGTGTGGATATGGGAAGAATTTCTTACACATTTAGTTACATACTAGAACACTTCCCTTCAAACTTCGATAATTTTGGCAAACAATTGAATGTGTGACTAACAGAGCTGAGTTTCAGCACAACTGAATTCTTGTGGCTTTGCATTTTGAAGCCGGTCCTTACAGTTAAATATTATGTTACAGTAATAAAAATGGAGAAACAGAAAGGATTGGCAGAAAAGGAGTAACCCTGCACCCTTCCTTTCTACCTGCAGTGGGACTGATGAGGGAGGGCAGCTTCTGATGGCCCTGCTGACAGCTCTGTGTTATTTCCAGGCTTGAGGTAACTTTTAGATCTATTAGATAACGCTACATTTTTGGCTTGCCTGAAAAAAAATGCAAAGCCAGTAGTGTCTATCATCAAAATACTTCCCAGAACATGCCGAGTTCAGACACACATGGAAGAGAATAGGGTATTCGTACTGTCAGACAAAGAGCTTGTGTTTCTAAAATATTTATTAAGTATATACGTGCAACATGTAAAATGATAATGTCAGCCATGAAGACAATTCTTCATAATTTTTGTGAAACAAATATTAACAGACCTGGATTATTATTAAGAGACCTCGCGTGACATATTTGGTCAATTCAGCCCTTCCCGTTTTTGCCTGAAGACACGGGTGCATTTTTAGGGTTTTTTTTTTGCCCCAGGGCTGCGGAACCCGCGGGCGGGTACGCGAGAAGGCTTTGCGCTGGCAGGGACTGCGGGGACAGCACCGCCACTGCCACGGCCACTGCCACGGCCACTGCCACCGCCACCGCACGCTTGCCCCCCACCCCCGGCCGACTTCTGGGGCCGGGCCCGCCACCCGCCGCCGCTCCCCGCGGAAAGCTTTGCGGCAACACCGGGAGCCGTTACCGGGCAGCGTTACCTGACTTCCCCCGGTGCGACCGACTCCATGGCGGAGCTGCCCCGAGCGGCTGCCGGCGGGGAGAAAGGGGTGACCGCCCGTCGCCGGCGGCAGGGCCCGGGGTGCTCCCCAAAAGGAAGAGCGACAGCCGGGGGCGTGGGGACGCCTCTCCTGTAGGGGCCTGGCTGGGGGCCCGGGCGCGCCGCTCTGTCACCGGGCAAGCCGGCGGACACCGAGCGCGGCCGCGGCGACGATTGACAGCCGGGGGCGGTGACAGCCCGAGCTCCAGCCAGGGAGCGGCTCCGCCCCCCGCGCCGCTCCCGCCGGCCCACGACAGCCGCGTCCCACCGCGGGGAGCGGAAGAGGCGCGGCCAACGCGGCAGCGGCCTCTGTGCGGCGGGATGGCGGCGACGCCGTGTTCTGGGGGGCGGCGGCGGCGGCCCGAGGCCGTCCTGCTGCGGCTGCTGGCGGTGCTGCTTCTGGTGGGCGCGGCGGGCGCCGGTCAGCGTTCTAAATGGCGGCTCCCAGTGCTTATGGTGAGAGCAGGGAGGGCGGGCGGTTGGGGAGCCGCGCGGGTCCCCGGGAGGGCCGCGGCCTGTCCGGCCTGGGGCGTCCCCAGCCCTGGCCGCTCCCGTGTGGGGCCTGACCGCACCCGGGGCTGGTGCGAGGGCGCGGGGCCGCGGCCCACCTCCTGCCTTGCTGCCGGTGCCCTCTGCCAGGCTTGAGTCCCCGTTGGCTGATCGGCGGCGGCAACGGAGAGGAGGCTTCTGCGGGCAATGGTCGCGATGGGCGGCGGAGGGAGCGTGGCCCCCGTAAAGTCCGTGGGGAGAGCGGCGGCCTTCCCAGCTGGGGCCCGGCCTCGGTGGCGCCTTGTGCGGGGAGAGGGCGCCCCGGGCCCTGCGTGCGGCTGGGCTGGCGGTCCCTGCTGCTGGGCTGCGCAGTGACCTGGCGTCGGCAAAGCTGGGCCCCTGAAGCGCTGAACCGAGAGTTGTGGGCCTCCGGGAACGTGCAGGGGTGTCCAGTACTTCTGTTACACCGTGCGTGCTTGAAGCTGTGTGGGGAAAAGCTGGTTTGCTTCGGGTTAATCCTGCCGTTACCAGGCTGAGGGGGAAAGGGATAATGTACGCTCCTGTGAGGCTCTTGAGCCTCAGGAAGAAAACTGAAGGATCTCACTGAACACTCCTGTTGATTCTTAGAACAATTTATATATTTTTAAATGTAGTTATTTATTTATTTTTGTTGGATAGTCAAGACCTTCTCATCAGCAAGAAAATGATAATCATTTCAACAGATCTCAATGACGTTTATTCAGTTTTGCAGAACAAAAAGGCCCCAAGCCTCACAAGCCGTCTTTAACAGCAGGTTGAAGGGGTGGTGAGGCATGACTGGAAAATCCAGTACAGCTGGCTCCTGATTTGGCACTCACTTTCACTGCTGTATTGACTGAAGACTCAGAGTGGAAGATGACGTTTACTTAAGCCCAGTGACATTAAAACCACTAATATCTCTTCCTTTTTTTGTCTCTTTACAGGGGAAGAAGTTTAACTTTGGGAAGATTCTCTTCGGCAACACCACCATTTTCCTGAGATGTAAGTGGTTACAAGGGATTAACCTGCTGTTTGACGATCCCCTACTTTAACATTTGGGACTCAAAACACTGGAGCGTTTAACTGTGCTGGTGGCAGTGACAGCTAATGTAGTGCTGGATGAAAGCCATAGGTGTGATATGGTTGGGTGTGTTAACAGTCTTGAAGCTTCCCAATTGTTACCTGTTTAGCCTGTAGCAGAAATGACTGGTTCTGTTCAGGCCCTCTGTGGAGAAGGCAAGATGGGCAATGGGAGCACCGCTTCCTTTCAGATAGTGGGTACTCAGGCATGGGATGTGCTGAGCCCTGCTGTGAGGTGTGCTTCACCTATTTAAGATAAGCTAAATTCCTCCAGCTGGGGGATCTGGTGCTGACTGGGACAGGAGCTATTTTGTATTGCAGTGTGACTGATGCGGGTGTGCAGGAGGCAGTGCTTTTTGAGGCCCTGTTCCTCTTCAGCTGAGTGCTTCTGGGAGCGGTAAAGGACTGTCATTGCACACTGTGGCAGAGCTCTCCTGAGAGCTGTTTCCTCCTCCTGATCACAGTGTGTGAGTGTGCTACAGAGCAAACATGTTTGCAGTCTTCCTGTTTGTTCTGCTGTTTATTGCTCTTCGCGGATTTGGCCAGGGCTATGAGTTATGTAGGTTACAGCTCAGAGAAGAGTTTCTGTAAAATACTCTCGTATCTGTGAACATGAGGGCAGCATTTAGGTGGTAGTGACATGATGTTAGTGACTTATGGAAGTGACTAGCTGATTTAGAAATCTTTCCCATGTGCTTTGAGCACTTAAGAGGTTGCTTTCACCATTTCTGTGGAGCTGTTTGATCTCTAGCTGCTAATTGGTGCCTGTGAATGCCCTTCCACACTTGTGTCAAATGAGGAAATGCCTTTGTCACTTCAAGACTTAGTTGATGCAGTGATTGTGCTCTTTTTTTTATTTTTAACTGAGAAAATGAAGGTCTCATGAGGATTAGCTGATGCTTCTTGATCAAATTGCATGTTGCTGTGCTCTGTGATGTTTATAATACTTACTTTATGGGCTTTCAGGTTTAATTTCAGATACTCGCCCTTCTTGGGACAGTGTTTCAAAGAGTTGTTAAAGTGTTTCCATTAATCCCACATAAATCTGAAGTAGGAGGCTAGTATGAAAGTGATTATTAGTGAAGGTCCATTACATCAGGGTTAAAGTTTTCCTGCTTGTCCAGCATGGCTCAAATGCTGAGTTTTGCATCTTGCAGCGAGACAATTGCAAGTGTGCAGCTGCAGGATCAAAACATAGAAATCTGATGCTTGAGAAGAAGGAGAGGGGCAGTTGAAAGGGCATTTTGAGCTTTGGTAGGTGTTAGGTTTTCTTGTCTAAAGTTTACTGGAAATAGTGTACTTAAGTGACGTTGAAGATGTGGATCCTGTAGTGAAGTGTGTGGTACATCTAATCATTAGGTGTACAGCTGAAATAACTGAGAGAAGGAAGGAACTAAGGCACGGAGAAAATAGAATTTGTCTGGCGAAAGATCTGTCAGTAAGATTTTGATCCCCTGACTCCTGATGTGGACTTAAATAGACTGTGCTGTCAGCCTTTAAACAGTCATTAAGCCTTAAAATTCTTCAGTGCAGACACCTGTTTTACATACCGGTGTGATTAAAAGATTTACATGAATTCACATAATGAATTGCTGAAAGAGGAAGGAACAAAGGCTTAATTTCAGTTTCTCAGCCTAGATGATACTTAAAGTGCATCTGATACTGTGAAGCCTCAACTTTACATATTGTTCCTTTCCTTTGTCCATGTCTGTGTGGAAACTGGTCTCTTGTCTGCTGTTTGTTGCCTCTTCTATCTGCTTTGTGGCATTTGTGTGAACAATGTGACCCTTCTTGCCGAACATGGTTGCTCATAGGTTGTTCTTGTTTTTGGCGAGCACCTGCATTCCCTCCACCTCTTCCTCCTTTTTCATTCCTCTTCTTGATTTTTGATTTATTTTTTTTCCTGTGTGTGGTGTATTGGTGTCTGATGCTTTCTCCTTCTGACTGGGAAGGCTGCCACTGGTGTGTAGCATTGTCAATAATGAATTTATTTTTATCTGCTACTTTTCTTAAGTGCTATTCTAAAAGACAGCTGGTTTCCTGTCTAGGATCATGGTAGAAATCCTGTTCTCCGTAAATGAGTACAAAGACGGCATTTGAATTGAATGTTGCTGGTTTGGTCTGAAGAATAAGGAACTTAGATATGCATGTTGCTGAATTTAGTAAACGCCATGGATGCCTTTTCTGTCTTTTAGAATACTTAATTTTCAAGGTTTCTGTAACTTTGATGCTTGCAGATGCTGGTGGATTGTTCTAGTCATGGCCTGATTTACCTTCAGTTGGTGTTACTGCTGAACATAGTTTCAGAAATCTTACTCATTTTTAATAGGTAAAAAGATACTGGAAAGGTATTTTTGAAGCCCTCCTATTTTTTGCTAGCATGTTTTTTGAGATGACCAATTTTATCAGAAAAGCCTTTGTCTTCGAAGAATTTGCCACATACCTGTGCCACTGCAGTGCTTGTGTTGCCTTTTAGTTTCTTTGTTCTCTCTGCAACATCTGGAGCTCCATGGGGAATGTGTGCCTTGTTTTCAAGCTTACCAGGAGGTGTTGTAAGGAAACTCTTTATTTTTCAGTGATTGCATTCCAATTTTATTTTTTTTAATCTTTGGTATTAGAGACTCAGTTGTTGAGATTTTAGCTCTTCATATTGCTTTTGTGGTCATGTGGTTTAAACTGGGATTAGTCAGTTAAGACTCTGTGGAAGGGTCTTTTTTCTAATTGCTTTTTTTAACCCCCAGTGGTCAATATGAAAACATTCATTAAAAGGTCTATACATGTAACAGATTTGTGGGTATCTAGCCTGAGGTGAATGTTGCCTATAAAGCTGTGGGGATGTCTTAGCCACCAGAAACATGCTGTCAGCTCATAACAATTTTGACATCAATCCCCAAACATAATCATTGAAATGGTTCTTCCAAGACTGAATAATCACTGCTCTTTTTGTTCATGGGTGAAGCTTACCTTCTTAATGTCAAATTCTTTTCATCAGGCTTTTCTTTCAGAATGAGCGTTGAAACACAAAAATCAGCTAATCTTCCCTGAGTAGGAAAGAGGGGCAAGGCTTGTGTCTCACTTCTTGTGCATGTTGTTCTCTAATAAATCAAAGTGGAAAGTTGTCTTACTGCTGTTTCAGGTAGCATTGCATCTTTGACGTAGTGAGCTTTTGGGAGAGGCAAGGTGTGGATGTTGACTTGCAAAATCTTAACGTTTATTTTCTTGGTGATAGTATTGGTATATTTATCTGTGCGAATTGCCCGCAGTATTAACCTGTTTGTAGCTCGCTTTACCTGCTCTGTCCCCCATGTATCTTGGAAAGGGAAGTCCTGTGTGTTGAAATCACTGGGAGTCACGGCTGTTCTCCTCTGGTTTGGTATTTGCAGTTGCAGAAATATCTCTGATTGTCTGCAGAGCAAGAAGTTTCCAAATGATCTTCAGCTCCTTAATAGAATTATGTAGTGTTATAATAGAATTACATTTTCCACGTGTTTCTTTCTTTCACTGAAGAGTAATGGATTACTCGATGAAAATGTTTTTCTGCTATTTTGCTTTCAGTTTTGTGTTTAACCTAAATTGAATTATTGGAGTTTGGCACAGCATGGAAGGAAAAGCATGGCAGATAACGGATGCCTTACATGTTCTTACCATTTTTAAAAATTTTTTTTTTCAGTTGAAGGGGATGAAAAAGCTTGTGATCCATCCCAAAGTTACAATGTTACTTGGTACTTGAGATATTCTGACTGCTACAATGAAGTCTTCAACTTTGGGGTAAGAATTGTATGGGAAAACATGGGTTATGATTTTTAGGGGTAAGCAAATCTAAGAGTGAGGTGATTGGAGATGTCTTACTTGCATCCTTATTGCTTTTTGGGCCTAAAAGACATATCCTCCATTGGAAGATAAATTTCCATTCCAAAAGATCCAGAGAGGAATTGATCCACAGCTTGCTGGAGTTCTTGACCTTTCTGTGTTTTGGGTAAAGTGGAAGTGTTTGTCAGGGTTCTTCTAAATCCAGAAGCTTAAATAAATACACTGATTCTCAACTGAAGTGTGTGATCTTATGGTAGATGAAAATATTATTTACAGCAATGCTTAACGACAGCAAATAGAATAAAGTGAATATTTTCATGTTTAGTCTATATTCTGTTCTTTATGGATACACATTGCAACATGATTAGAACATGATAAAAACATTAGGGGTGCAAAACCTCAACTAGAAGTCAGCCTGGCCACCGCTGCAAGAGACAACAAAAAGAGTTTTTACAAATATATTAATAACAAACAAAGAACTAGGGAGAGTCTCCATCCCTTACTGGATGCAAGGGGGAACATTGTTATCAAGGACGAGGAAAAGGCTGAGGTACTTAATGCCTTCTTTGCCTCAGTCTTTAATAGTCACTCTGCTTATCCTCATGGCATTCAATCCCCTGAACTGGAAGATAGGGATGGAGACCAGAACAGTCCCCTCATAATCCAGGAAGTGGTAGTCAATGATCTTCTAAGCCAACTGGAAACCCACAAGTCTATGGGGCCAAATGGGCTCCACCCGAGAGTGCTGAGGGAATTGGCAGAGGAACTTACCAAGCCTCTCTCCGTCATTTATCAGTGATCCTGGTCAACTGGGGAGGTCCTGGATGACTGGAGACTTGCCAATGTGACACCCATCTATAAGAAGGGCAGGAAGGATGATCCAGGGAACTACAGGCCTGTCAGCCTGACCTCAGTCCTGGGAAAGATTATGGAACAGTTCATCTTGAGGGTGATCACACAGCAAGTGCAGGACAATGGGGGGGATCAGGCCCAGCCAACATGGGTTCATGAAGGGCAAGTCCTGTTTAACCAACCTGATCTCCTTCTGTGATCAGGTGACCCACCTAGTGGATGAGGGCAAGGCGGTGGATGTTGTCTACCTGGACTTCAGGAAGGCATTTGACACCGTTTCCCACAGCATTCTGCTGGAGAAGCTGGCAGGTCATGGCATAGACAGGAGGACTCTTTGCTGGGTTAGAAACTGGCTGGATGGCCAAGCCCAGAGGGTGGTGGTGAACGGAGTAAAATCCAGTTGGCGACCAGTCACAAGGGTGTCCCTCAGGGCTCAGTTTTGGGACCTGTCTTGTTTAATATACTCATCAGTGACCTGGGGAGGGAATTAAATGTACCCTCAGTAAATTTGCAGACGACACAATTAAGCACAAATGTCGATCTGCTTGAGGGTAGGAAGGCTCTGCAGCGGGATCTGGACAGGCTGGAGAGATGGGCTGAGCTCAATTGTATGGAGTTTAACAAAGCCAAGTGCCAGGTCATGCACTTCGGTCACACCAACCCCCAGCAACGCTACAGGCTTGGGGAGGAGTGGCTGGAGAGCTGCCTGGCAGAAAAGGACCTGGGGGTGTTGGTCAACAGCCATCTGAACATGAGCCAGCAGTGTGCCCAGGTGGCCAAGAAGGCCAATGGCATCCTGGCCTGGATCAGAAATGGTGTGACCAGTAGGAGTAGGGAGGTGATTGTACCCCTATACTCGGCACTTGTGAGACCGCACCTTGAGTGCTGTGTCCAGTTTTGGTCACCACAGCACAGGAGGGACATCGAGGTGCTGGAGCGAGTGCAGAGGAGGGCAACAAAGCTGGTGAAAGGGCTGGAAAGCATGCCCTATGAGGAGCGGCTGAGGGAACTGGGTTTGTTTAGTCTAGAGAAGAGGAGGCTGAGAGGAGACTTTATTGCCCTCTACAACTACCTAAAAGGAGGTTGTAGAGAGGCTGGTGTTGGTCTCTTCTCTCAAATTAGTAATGATAGGATGAGGGGAAATGGACTCAAGTTGCATCGGGGGAGGTTTAGATTAGATATTAGGAGGAAATTCTTCACTGAGAGGGTGGTTAGGCCCTGGAACAGGCTGCCCAGGGAGGTGGTGGAGTCACCATCCCTGGAGGTGTTTAAAGAACGATTAGATGTGGAGCTTGAGGATATGGTGTAGTGGTTAGAGAAATACTAGGACAAAGGTTGGACTTGATGACCCTGGAGGTCCTTTCCAACCGTAATGATTTTATGATTCTATGATGTGATGATTTATGGTGTTTCTATCAAATGTGGTAAGACACAACTGTAGTTTATACCAAGTAATACCTTTTCCATATTTACTTAAAATATTAATTTTGACAGTTATAACTACTAATCTTATGCAGTACTGAGATCTTAAACCTTTAATAGTATGGAGTTTATGTAGGCTGAAGTTTATGCTGTTTTCTGCATCTCAGTTACGGTACTCTCTATGTCTTTGAGCTGCCTACTGAAATAAACTGTTTGCTGTATTTGACACTAACCTAAGTTCTGTTCTGTGTTTGGCAGGATGAACAGGCAGACTACTATTTTGGGGGTACATCTGAAGAGCATCCGGGTTGGTCAGGATACTATGCCACAGCTTCTCGCATCTTTTCAAATTGCTCTGAGCTCTTTAGACCTCAGGTATGGGTAGAAACTTCACACTTTTCTCTGTTCTCTGATACAATATACAAAAAGATGGTAGTTCCTTTTAGATGTGTTGGCATCCTGTGTAAGTATCTAGGTTGGGAGGTACTTGTTTATTGGTTTGTCAACCAAACTGCAATGATTATTAATTTTTTTTTTTTTCTTCTGACTTGCTATTCAACTTCTCGCCCACTGTGAGGGTCAGGGGGGAAAAACCCATCAAACCATTGTAAAGTTCAGTGCTTTTTGTTTGTGGTTCTATGTTCTGAATTTGTTTCACTTACAGGAAGCTACTGCTCGTTGAGTAGAAGTGTTAATCTCTGGCAGCAGAATGAAGCTCCCACTAAATTTGGGTTAATAAAGGACTGACATTTTTTGCTCAGAATAAGTTCATTTAGAATGCGAAGTGTTTCGATAAATGGTTTGGTTAAGGGTACTGATAGCAGGTTAAAAAAGGAAAAATAAGTAATGCTAAAAGGTGTTTGAAACAAATCAAATGGAAGAGAGAAGACACTGCAAAACAGCCAAGGGAAGTGATGTGCAAACAAGTTCTTCACCAGCTATGTATCACCAGGTGAAGCTGTGCTCTCACACTAACGACAGTATTAATTTGGCATGCTGTTGTTCTGTAATGGTCTGCTTACTTAAGACTTCAAGGCAAACTGTGCAGTGTTGCATCTGTATTCAGCCATTCCTGATTTAGATAAAAGGCTGTGGATAAAGAATACACTGAAATGTCTCATAACTGTTGAACTTAGTGTTATGGGGCATTTAATTTATTTATTTTAAAGGAAAAGATATACCTAAAGGTGGCTCGAAAAGCGTTTTTAATAATCTGTTTACATGCCTCTAATTCCTTTATATGAAGAGGTCTTTAAAGGTTGTTTTAAAAACTAATCTCTATACTGTCTGCTTTTTATGTTTAATAATACAAGAAATGTCAGTTCTACTTGGTTTTATCGAAGAGGTTTTGTGGGTTCAGCTGTGTAATGTGAACTTGGGTATGTTAACTGAATATTCAGGTTGGTGAGACTGGGATTTTTAAAGTCTTTAAGTGAAGTTTCATCCAATTCCTTTGAAAAGTGTGCTGAAACTTTTATAAAAGGTACTCCTTTCATAGAAATTTCTCCTTTTGATTGTTCATCTTTTTTTTCTTGTGGTATAGCAGTTTCACTAGATTTCAAGTCGCGATAGTTTAAGAGTTGGCAAAATCTGAATCTCTTACAGGCACCCACTCATCTAGTGACTTCTTTTGCATAGACAAAGACAGAAATCTCCAAATCCTGTTTCTGTCTGTTCAGACATCATCTATTCATAATGGAGATACTCAACATATGCACATTTGGAAAATAAAATTAACTTCACTACTTTTATGTCTGTGGGTCCTGTTCTAAATATAGGCACTTGTCTGCAGGGAGGAAAAGCAAGTCTCAAATGACAAAATGTTAATTTGAGTATTGAAGATTCTCTCCCCAAATGGACAGTTGTTTGATTTAGAAAAAGGAAAGTTCTCTAATACAGCAGTTCAGAGAATCCTTCCAGAATGAAGGTTACTGGGAGCGGTTCTGGTAAAGTCATATATTAATATAAAATGCCCATAAAAGCTGTACCTTTCTTATATCTTGCAGATTTTCTATAAAGAATTTGTTCATCCTGAGCCTCTCTCACCCGAGAAGCAAGAGGTAAATATTTCCATACGCACCACTTCCCCCTCCTGCCCCGAAATGAATGACTGTAGGCACAGGAGAGATAGTTTTAGCATATTGATTTACCTTTTTTTCCCTTTTTCTTTAAGGGCTTAAAAGACAAGAAGGAGAGTGGAGGAAATCACACAATGGTGGCAGATCAAACTGTATGTGTATTGAATTTAAACAGCAATCTTAATTTGGTTTTGTTATTTTTTGCTTTATTGGTTTGTTTGGTTTTGGGTTTCATTTTTGTTTTCTGTTTGTGTTTTTTGGTTTGTGTTTGGGTTTTTGATGTTTATTTCTTACACACATACACAAATAGTGGTATCATTTACAGGGATGGTGCAGTTCTCTGCTGTTTTGACACCTGGATTTTTTTTTTTTTTTTTTTTTGCTTGAAACTGGGTAGCACTGTGGAAAATGAGAAAACAGTAACAGAAAGAGTAACTGCTGCTTCTGTATGTGAAGTGTAGAACTTGTACCATTCAAACTGCTGGTATAAGTTAAAAACTAAATTTCTTTTTTCATAGTAATGTGAAATTATTGTTATCTCTTTTATTATGATCTGGTGACTAATACTTATAGATTACATTTGGTTTAATCTTTTAAGTAGTCAGTGTTTTAAAACATACCTAATGATGGATAACTGTTTGATTTTCAAATTTCTTTGTATTTATTATATGTTATGTTCAAGCCTTAACCGGGAGCAATTGTCACAGTAACTCAGAATTGCATGTCCTGGATGCCAACAAAGAAAATGTATTTAACTCCCTGGGTATTTACAGGGCCATTTACCTTTAAGCTAAAACATAAATAGTTGTGTGTGCAATTGTGAAATAAGGAATCAGTGCAGCAAGAGATGGGGATATTTTGAAAGGGAAATTGGTGTATTAAAAAATACCTCCATTTTCTTTTAAGTTTACTGTGTTTTTAACAAAGTCTCTTAGTTTCAGTCCATATCAGCATAAATTTTTTTTTTAAATACATGAAATTATGTTGGCTTCAGGTCTTGTAGACAGGAGGTTTCTTAAAATAGTGCATGCTTTTAATATTGAAATTCTCTTGGAGAGATGGTTACAAAGAATCTTTGTGGTAATTGGGCGGTGGTCATGCAAGTGGCATACATGTAGATGTCTTAGTTTTAACCTTAAAGCTTTTGGTAAATGTTACACTTTCTGAAATGGCTAGAACTTCTTCAGTAGTGGAATTAAGTTTTCTATGCTAGTATTTAAAGAAATCTCTGTTTTGTTTTATGGTGCAAATATTTATCTGGACAAGCTTCCTCTTGTGAATTCATTGGCAGGGTTTGAGTCTTACAGGAATGAGAGCTGTTGCAGGAGCAGTAGTAGTTCCCACAGGAAATTACTACTGCAGAAATGTTTTACGTTTCAGCTACCTTTTCTATCTTACACGTAACTCAGCCTTCACCAGGGAGTTATGTGTAGTTGTGCTTTGGAAGCAATTGATGTCAGGAGGGAAGAAGTATCTTTGCAATGGACCTAATGTTTCTAAATTGAAAGCAGGGAATAGTGTGCTCTGTTGAACTCTCTGTAGCTTTTGCAGCGTGGTTGAACTGATTCTTGTAGTAATTCACTATTAAACTTGCCAACAGGTCTTTGAGGATTCATCTGGATTCAAACTACTAAATTTTATGTCTAATAAATAGATTTAAAATTTAGATATCAAACTACCAACAAGATTTAGGCCTAAGAAGAGATGAACTTTATTTTTACATGTGAGATATCACTACTTTTGTCCTTTCTATGTTCTTGGCTATGCACCGTTTACACATAGACATTTTATTTTCAGACAATGAATGCTGTTATGAAAACTTGGCGAGATGGGCCATATATATTTATTGTGCAAATTGGAGTTACAGCTTCCAAGGATTCTACTACCAGAGTTAAAAGAACAGAGAAAACAACACCTTCCTCATATCAAAATAAGCCCTTTACAAGTAAGACAGCTGTTACAATAAGCTAAAAATACAATGCCATTTTTAATGTATACCAGTCTGAGTGTATTCTAAGGTACTTTTAATATATACTGTATTGTTCAATTTTATAAGACACCACCTTTCACTTCACAGATATAACTATTACCTACTACAACTCTTTCCTATCATAAGAAAATAGGTGATTGTTATTGTATTGAAGATCTTGAAGATCCTAAGTCTGTCAGTTTAATGATGGAAGCAAAGCAGAATCCCAGGCAGTTCAATTTTGGGGTGGTGGTGTGTTTTAAAAATGTCCAGACCAACACAGTGATTTATAGTAATAAGTTCAAATCATGTAGACTATAAAGACCATAATTGTCACCTTGAAATTACAGCATATCTAACAATGCTTTGATAACTTATCCAAACTTTAGAAAAGTTTGCAAGTAGCATTAAAAAGTTGACTTATGTGTGTTTCTGAACTTCCCTGTTACATGTGAATTTCCAGCACAAATAAGTTCTACTTTGAACACTGCCATGAGTTACTTGGTAATGGAGTTTGTAATTTAAACGCATGCTTTTAGCTGAGTGTGTTATGAGTCTTACCTTTGATTAAAGTGCAAGTTATATTTAAAAGCTATATGAAGATTTGGAATTTCTTTATGCTTGAGTCTTCCTCCTTTTCATTCTTGTTCAATTTGGTTATCGGATTGTCTTTTGACAGTGACAGTAGAACTGAAGGGGCCATATGAATATCTCTCACTTGCGGACTATCCTCTGATGATTGTAAGTAAACCAGCTTTTCTTTAACCTATGAAGTTGTCAGCTGATTTGAATCTCAATTAAATACTTTCTTTATATACTTCGGGAAACACAAAGCCAGCGTCTCAGAAAAAATTTTAGCAGAGGGTGGGAATTCTCTGTTTGCTTTTTTGTTGTTGGTTTTTGGTTTGTTTTTACTAAATACAGGGTAGGGAAAACAGACAGATTTCAGATATTTGCATATGCCACTGATGTTGTTGTTCTCTAGATGGTTTGACTTAATGCTTGTCAATTTGTAGTTCCAGAAGTTATCAGTATTGTTAGCTATAAACTGAGCAATTTTGCTGATGTTGTTTTTCTCCTTAGTTCATATCTTAGAAAATTTGCTATTCCATGCTTTTGTTTACAGCTACCCTTTCATTTTTCACTGCTTGCTTTGTTCTTTTACAGCTTAATCTTCCTTTCTCTGCCAGCTGTCTTACACCCCATGAGGAGGTCCTTAATACTGCCTAGCAGTGAAAGCATAGCTGAACTACAAAGAGCTAATCCCTTTTTTTCTTCAAAGGAGTTGTTGACTTGGTTGCTAGTTGCCTCTGTGGAGGAGGCTAAGGAAATAAAAGAACTTAAATATTTATGTAGTATAGACAGACTTTAGTTGGAGATCAATAACAGATAAGGTTTCTAGACTGACTGTATTGGCAGGAGTGGCCTGCAAACAGCAGAGTCTGACAGCATTTCTGAAACATCTGCTTTACTTCCTGCAGAAGTAAAAAGCCTCCAGCAGCATTATTGACATGTAATTCACTAGTGTGAAAATCTGGTCTCTGCAGAGACCAGGCAGATCCAGAAAAAGGTGTCTGTCTAAATGTTTCTGAACATGAACTATGTTCAGAACTGTGAGCTATGAAGCTTATGTCCTTGGCATTTGAACTGCAGGAGTCGATCAGATAACGAAAATCGTAAGGATCAGTAAACTGTGCTCCAAAGGAAGGTGTTTCCAGGTTGTGAGAGTGTCAATTAATTGTGCAGCTAACTTCAGTGCTGTCCTATACTTTGTCTAAGTACTTTCTGATACTTATTTATTGTCTTTCTCCTTCTTATCCCTCTTCTTAATCTCAGTGTCTTTTTTGAAAACTTAAGTTTGCTCTGGTATGGTACCATCATTTAGAAAATTCATCACTGAGTAGTATTGTCAAGCTTTTTGTTCTCTGTAGGAGACATGCCCTGAAAGTTCTTCTGAAGCAAGTAACACTTGACTGGGGTTGGAATCACAAAATGATAACATTTAAATGAATGTCTGGGTTTCTTTTCCAGTTCCAGACTTTTGACTGACTTAAAGCTTGGTCAAAAACTGAATTTGCTGGAAATTAACTTGTGAGAGAAGTTGTTAAACTATTTGAACAGAGGCATTACAACCATCAGTTGCTGATCTCTGTTCTGTGAAATGGTGTGTAAAGGTGACTTGTAAGTTTATTTGTAGAGCACTGTAACTATACGATGAAGTTAGTAGTAGAAAAATAGGTGAGAAGGGGCAGGGTTTCTAGTACTTGATGATTTGCCTGGGTTCTTATCTGAGTTTTTGAAAGCTAGTAAATACTTTTTTCAGAAAAATTGCTTGTGAATAGATTGGCAGACTGCTCTTCAAGAGAAGAATTGCTCAGAAATTCAATTACTCTGATTCCCTTTGTTGGCAGTGAGAAATGAGACTGTCGCTGTGAAAGAATCCAGAGCAGACAAATGAAGCAATGCTTGTTTCTAGTCACTCCTTTAGTCACTCCGAGAGTTGCTATACTCAGAAGGAAAATAGAACTGTCTTACAACTGTGGAATGAAAACAAGGCAATTATTTCTGGGTCTCACATTCCTATTTCTTGCTTCTTTTTGTGTATTAGTTCTTCATGGTGATGTGCATTGTGTACGTATTCTTTGGGGTTCTGTGGCTTGCGTGGTCAGCCTGTTACTGGCGAGATCTCCTGAGGATCCAGTTCTGGATTGGTGCTGTTATCTTCCTGGGAATGCTTGAGAAAGCAGTTTTCTATGCAGAGTTCCAGAACATCCGCTACACAGGGGAATCTGGTAGGTAGCAATTGCAGCTTGTGGTTTAATTAATAGGACATTGCACTCATGGCTTCTGCTAAATTGGGGTGGCAGATGCATATTAAGTGTATGATTACTTAAGGATAATTTCAAAACAAAGAGCAGGTAAGCAGAGTTTCTGCATTTTTTTTTTAAATGCTGTGAATATGATGATCTGTGTTCTTCTAAAGCTAAAATGTTGTTGCTTTCTCTGACTCCTGAGTGTAGTGTCTTGGCTATGTAAAATGCCAGATTCTGAGAAGGTATTCACTGTAGTATTGGCTTGAAGTTTAAAATGGGACTTCCTAAGCGTAGCTTGTAATGAACTTCTGACAATTGGTATGAACCTTTAAAAGAGACCTTCAAACTTCTCATTGCAGATGACTTTTGGTAGTCAGCCCACAGCCTGATAATCCATCTTAAACGTTTGATTCTTTCCACATCAAAATTTAGAACTATGGTTTTGAGTTTTTAGGATGGATGCATACAAATGAAACTCTGCAAGTAAAACTTCATTATGATTGTGTTAATTGGCCACACCCATGATGCATAAGGCTTTTTTGGTTGACTTGTTTGGAAGATCATCCAGGCTTATCTTACAGATAAACTTTTTATAGATACTCTCCACTTTCTATGGATGTAAAATTTTCAATAGCTTTTCTTTATGCTAAGTGACTTATCTTTTCTGAAAGCTTCCTTCAGATATAGGTTATAAAAAGGTGATACACTTAAATAGCCTACTCTCTGAAAATAATTTGTCTGTTCTTATACTACAACTGCATGCAGTAGTTAGTGAAACAGAAATTATATTTTAATAACCTTCCTTCCTCTTTGCTTTTGGTAGTTCAAGGAGCCGTGGTACTGGCAGAACTGCTTTCTGCTGTGAAGCGCTCATTGGCTCGAACTCTTGTCATCATAGTCAGCCTGGGATATGGGATAGTCAAGTGAGTAATTCTGTTACAAGTTTGTTGTGTTCTATTATAAAGCTTTTCACTGTTGGTTTTTAATAACTTAGGGCAGTATCTATCTCCCTGTACTTTCCCACCTAAAAGGTAGATGCTTTAGTTAAATGCTGTAAAGGTCTAGACTTCTTCACTAGTCAACAGAGACATACAATTCCATATGGTGATGACTCTTCTTCCTACCCCCTTCCATGTACCACTGTTGGGTAGGTTTCTGAGTCACTAGAGTTACTCCACTGACTAGAATGGTAGCTTTATATGCCTTCCTTCTGGTCAAGGAGGGCATCTGCTTTAGGAGGCTTCTGCTGACAAGATTGCTGCTCATCTGTCTGTTCCCAGCTGTATTCAATGGTAAAACAACATGCTGTGTGGTAAAAGCTTCTAGCAAGTGCAGGTTTGCTGGGGGAGCTGGTAAACAAAAGGTGGGCTGAGACTTCTTGAAGTAGTTGTAAAAAGCTAAGCAGGTTAACTAGGAAACAGGACTGTTGTCAGTCTTAGTCACATCATACCAGAAGACAAAGTAAGCTCTGAGAACCATAAAAAAATTATTTCTGGATCTAGAAGTGGCTTGTCACAAGGACCTTTTTATTCACATGCTTCATGTTAGACTCAAGTTGACATGACTCCACTTATTTTTTTTTTCCTATTTAATCTAAATTTTTTTTTTTTTTTTTTTTCCCACAGGCCTCGCCTTGGAGTTACTCTTCATAAAGTAGTTATGGCTGGAGCTCTTTATCTATTATTTTCTGGCATGGAAGGTGTTCTTAGAGTCACAGGGGTCAGTAATTGCTTTAATTTTCCCATATGCTCTAGATGCTACTGGCTTTATTCACTTACATGCTAAGGGAGAATGCCAGGGCTATCCTGAAAGAATGGAATAGAGACAATCAAGTGGTTAAATTCTGAGACTGTGGATATGGATTTTTGGCAATTATTTTAACTTTGATGTCTTCTCTATTTATCAGGATATGATTATGTGTATTTTGACATAAAATTTTAATAGTTTTCTGGTTAGCCAGGTTTCAGACACTATTCTGCCTGGACCCTTATGTTTAATACTTTGCATTAGGTGAGTCTAGTTGCAGGCACAAGTGTACAGCTTGTGTCACCTGGCCATGAGTCTTAAAAAAACCAAACAAAACACCAAAACAAACAAATGGAAGAAAAGAAGCCAAACACTAAACCTCACAAACAAACACTAAACCACCACTACTCCAATTTTGGAGATTGTACCTGGGGAAGAGCATATGAGTGCTGTTGCTACTTGATTTATTAAGAAGGCATCTCAGGAAGTAGATTTGTGTTTTTCTGATTTTGGTATTTTGGGATTATGTATTTAACATATCATTTATTTGGTACTTTTTCAGTTTTTCTATGACACTGTGACTCTGATAGCAAACTTGGCCCTGTCCTTGATTGATGCCTGTATTATTTTGTGGATATCCTTTCATAAACTTCAGAATGTTACAAGCTTACTTAGAGCTTATTATTTCTCTCTTACCCTTAAAAGAAGGACTAAAGGGTGATTTGCTTGTTTCACTTGGGATGTTTGATAGCTTTTGTTGGACACACAAAGGCGATTTTTGCTACTTTCAGTTTATGGTTGCCAGTGGAGCAGTCAGTTTGTCCATGGATAGTGTAAAAGATTTAATTACTACATCTCTAACAAGCTGATTCTAGTTCTCTGTAATGGAAGTGGCCAGAGCACGTTGTCACAGCAGTTGCCTCATCAGAGGCGCCTTTTAATGGTGCTAGACTGACTTCATGTGATAAACTCCTCGCCTTGATGGTGAACTGACAGTGTTGTGTTGTCAGTTCCCATCTGTGCATTGGGCTAAACTTTGTTCAAACCCTCTACTTCTGTGGTAAAACTCAGAAGCATTGTGGTGGATTATTTGTGGTTTCTCATAAAATGGCCTGACCGTCCTCACTTTTTCTGTACCTTGCTTCCTTTTCAGTTTGTTCTTATTGGCTCTCTCTTTGTCTCTAGGCCCAGAATGATCTTGCCTCCTTGGCTTTTATCCCCCTGGCTTTCCTAGATACTGCCCTGTGCTGGTGGATATCCTTCACTATTTTACTTGGTGGGGTGCGTTTTCTTTTAAACTTCTTTTTTTTTTGTTTGTTTTTTGGGGAGTCTTTTTGGCTGAACATTTTTATTTTTTTTTAATCAGCTTCAAGTATATTTTGCTTCTACTTCTGGTAAAGTTCATAGAATGTCTGTAACTGAGTGTTCAGGTAAGCTTTTGCTACAGTCAGTGTGAGGAAAACTAGATAGCCAGTAGATATCTCTGTTAGAGCAGCTCTCAAACATAGACTAGTTAAGTCATCTGTTATCAGTCCTTAATTGTTGAAGTATGGAATTAGTTCATTTTAGTGCAGGACTGTAATGGCACCATAGTAGTAGTGTTTGGAGAACATACTCGGTTTGTTTTGAGGTGATTGGTTAGCAACATCAAAACTAAAATTTTTCCTGTAAAATTTTTAACTCATCTTGAAGTAGGTGACAAAATGGGGCGGTAATCTTTGTGGTGTCTTGATGTATTACAACCAACCAACCATAATGTTGTGTGACTTTAGCAACAGCTGTCAAATGCTGAACTCAAAGCCACATAGAGCAAAAGCCCTGTAAAGTGTTTTTAGTGAATGTCCATCCCAACACTATTTAAAATGTGAATAGCTTGTGGCCCCAACATGGCAACCCCAGGTCTCTCCTACCATGATGTCTCTCCTAAGCACTTGTTTTGTCACTATGGAAGTAAAACTGTAGGCAAAAGGGCGAAGACTGAGGAAATTATGCACTAATTGGATTTTAACTCATTTCTAGTTCAGACTTGGTTTTCCATTTATCAGAAGTACATCTGACATGTTTCTGGAGGAATGAGCCATAGTCCAAAATAGATGCTTAGATACCATCTTTGTGTGGCAAGAGTTCTAGGTGTAGATGACTAACATGAAAGGGATGGACACTGCTCCTTGGTACCTTTGCTATAGGATGAGCTTTTCTTCTGAGTCTGGCCTATCTCTTTGGAGGGCTAAGCGTGTGGCTGGGAGAGCTGTTGGTTATAAGATCTATGTCCTCCAAGTCTTGTCCCTTCAGAGGCTTTCCTTGACTTTTTATACATATTCATCAGCTTAACTCAAACAATGAAACTGCTGAAACTTCGAAGGAATGTTGTGAAACTCTCTTTGTATCGGCACTTCACCAACACGCTCATCTTGGCAGTAGCAGGTAAGTAGAAAATTACATTAATCAACTAAAAGCAATCACCATTTCCATATATGGTTTGATCACTAAAGCAGATTTTTGATCTAACAGTGGGTCTGTGAGTGTTACACTGACTTCAGAGGTAGTGGATTATTAGTGCTGATGTTAATAAGATCAGTAGTTCTATGTAGCACCTTTCACAGAGCACTTCTGTTCCCCTTAATCACCTTTTATCCCCATCAGCTTTAATCTGTGCTGTTAATTTCATACAGGTAGTTTTTGCTGAAGTCACAGTATCACTGTATGCTATGGGATTTTAAGATACCTGAAGACCAGAGTAATTCTTGGAAAAGCAGTATTCATATTATAATAGCCTCTGTATTCTGGAAGAATACAGATTCAGATTCTCTTCTTGTTTGTGGTATTTATGCACTGAACTTCAAGAATAAATCTGTTGGTGCTCCCAGGTGCTCATCTCCTCATCTATTTTGAAATGCTAGTTGTACAATGAGCAGAAAACTTCTTGGTACTGCTTTTTTAAATTTTATTTATACAAACAAAAAAGCAGGTTCCTTGATTAATCAACAGCTCTGATGAAATTCCTTTCAACATCTAGTTCTTAGTCATCTTAGAACACCTTAGTGGAGGGAAGTCTCATCTTCTGACACTGGTGAGAGTATAGTTTGAGCATTGGGACTTTTTTGGGTCAAGATCTGAGTGCTCAGGCATTCGGGAAGATCATATGGTTCAGCTACTTCAAGGTAGGCTTTATTTGTCAACTGATAGTGAAACCATGGTTTAGAGGCTAGATGAAAGTAATACAAGAATAGTGAACAGGGATGAGAAGTTGACTAAATACTTCATGCTTGATTTATGCCTTGTTTCTCTGAAGAACAAAGAGCACAATATATTGGTCTAAATTGCTATGTAAGGTCAGTGTAATAAATCAGTCTCTTGTTTTCCAAAACTAGTAAATTGGATTCCAGGAATACACTATTTACATCTTTGCCCTTTGAGCAACACAGTCCTGTTAGTTGTATATTTGGATTTGCGTATTTTGTAGTAATAAGCAGCTTGTCTGTTTTAATATTGCAGCATCTATTGTATTTATCATCTGGATCACCATGAAGTTCAGGCTGGTGGACTGTCAGTCGGTGAGTTAATTTTGAATGCTTTCTGTAGTTTCTGCCTCTCAAGAAGTTTAAATTTGTCAATGTGAGAGGTGAGATTGGGCATTCTGGAACAGATTTTTTTGTGGATTATGTCTAAAGTAACATACCACGTGCTAAAATTCTTACTATTGTGGGTAACAAGTCTCTCTGTCAGATGGCTATAGGTGACTTTTGCAAAAAGAGCTGAGGACACAAAGTCTCTCTGTCTTCACAACTTTTTTCTTTGTGCTGCTGTTTTCCTTGACAGGACTGGCAGGAGCTATGGGTGGATGACGCCATCTGGCGTTTGCTGTTTTCAATGATCCTTTTTGTCATCATGGTTCTCTGGAGACCATCTGCTAACAACCAAAGGTTCAGCTCTTACCTCTTTCTAAAAATACTGTGTTTTGGGAATGCTTGAAGTGCCAAGGTGAATTTAGTTGCTGTATATTGATACACAAGGCTAGTAAGCAGTGTGTGTAGGGGCTTGAGGAGAATTAAGTGTAAGGAAGTCACATAAATAAAATTCAGTCTTTACCTGGTGGTGAACTGGTAGTTTAGCATAGGTCTTAAAAACAATGCACTATGTGGAATAATGAAGTCACGTGAATTTTGGGGGGTGAATCACTCGGGTGACAAGATACACTATTATTCTAAGATAGCTTTCATTTCTTCCCTCCTAAAGGTTTGCTTTCTCACCACTGTCTGAAGAGGATGATGATGATGAGCAGAAAGAACCAATGTTAAAGGAAAGCTTTGGTAAGAATTTTTTTTTTTTTTCCTACCTAATTTCAGTATTGAAGAGACACTTCTGTGGAGGGGGAGCTCTCTTGTTCCCTGGCAAAAAGCTTTTTTAACACTGTAAAAGCAGAGTCAATGCCTCTCTGTTGCCATTGATTTATGCAGTTGCAGAAGAAACATTGGCTTTGTTTACTGTTTATATTGCCTATTTAATTCAGTGGTTTTCAGATGACACTGAGCACACTGCTACTGTTGTGGTTGATTTACCATGTCCACTGGACTTGTGTTTATTAAATACGTCAAGTCAGATTTGGATCCAGTCATGATGACAAGGATTTCTCAGATACTGTTGCTAGGCAGTGGATTAGTTTGCAGTTGTCTTTTAAAACCCAGTTTGAGGATTCTCATTTTTTTATTATTATGTTATCTGAATTCTTCAGTCATCTTCATTTTCCATATTAGGGTCTAGTATGGGCATGTCCATTGTAAATATATGGATGAATATGTTTACATATTCATGAAATTAATTATGAATGAAAGAATCACAGAATTTCCTAGATTGTAGAAGACTTATCATCTAGTCCAATCATTAGCCAGACCTTGACTAAACCATGTCCCTCAGCACTACATCTGTGCAACTCTTAAATACCTCCAGGGATGAGGACTCAACCACCTCCCTGGGCAAAAACCATTCCAGTGCCTGATAATCCATTCAGTAAAGAAAGTCTTCCTCATATCTAACCTAAACTTCCTTTGATGCAACTTGAGGCCATTTCCTTTTGTTCTATCACTTGTTACTTGGGAGAACAGACCAACCCTGACCTCTCTATGGCCTCCTTTCAGGTAGTTATAGAAAGCTCAGGTTTCCCCTGAGCCTCCTTTTTCTCCAAGCTAAACAACCCCAACTCTCTCGTAAGACATAAGCCCTTCACCAGCTTAGTTGCCCTTCTTTGGACATGCTCTAGTGCCTCAGCGTCCTTCTTGTAGTGAGGGACCCAAAACTGACCACAGTACTTGAGATGTAGCCTCACCAGTGCTGAGTAGAGGGGTAGAATCACTTCCCTGGTCATATTGGCTACACTGTTCCTGATACAGGAAAGGATGCTGTTGGCCAAAAAAAAAAAAAAAAACCAAAACCAAAACCCTTAGATACTCTACCTATCAGGGAAAATACTACAAGCCTTTCAGAGGGAAGGCATTGTCTTAATGATTAACTTGTCTATCTCTCTCCAGCTCTTTGGATTTGATGAAATATTCTTAATGAACACTTAATTTACAGTCAGTGAACAATCATAGTTCAGTTACCTCGATCTTTTTTCCTCCTTTTGTCTTTAGAGGGAATGAAAATGAGAAGTACAAAGCAAGAACCAAATGGGAATGCAAAAGCAAACAAAGCTGTGAGTATGCCCTCCCTATCTCAAGGATATAGATTAATTTCTTGTTTGGTTACCCCCAGTAATAGCTCAAAAATATGCAAAGTGTTCAGCCTATAAATGTGAGTTTCCTGGTTTGCTTCAGAGTGCAACTGAGTCCAAGTATCTTGTGTTTACAGTGCTTCTGAAAAGAAAGTAAAACCATGTTTTTCATCTAATTTCCTGTAAGTGCAACAGAAGCTTTAGAATTCAGTCCGTTCTTCAAGGATGTTTGCACAATCCAGTATATTGATTGAATTGTATAATACTGTATTCTGATATTGAATAATACATTATTTTAACAAGTTTGTGAGGTTGAGATGGAGGCTGAGCCATACTATAAATTGCTTTCTAATTTTGAGATTTGTGATTCACTGCTTGAATGTGGTGATGTGTATATAATTTTGTAGCCACATAAAATAGTTTGGGTGGAACATTTTAAATATATCTGCATTTTTTTTCTCTGTGGCTTATAAGCAGAGGTGATTTCACATTCAGCTAGGAGGTGGAAAATGTCTCGATCTTTTCATGGAGTTCATGCATAAATTTAAAAGTGGAAAGAGCCTGTAAGAATTAGTTATAATAGCAGCAACATTTTTGTCATTAACATAGGGGTTTTTTTCAAAGGTTGGTTGTGGCTGTATACTGCTTACCTGAGGACAACATGAAAAATAAAAATTTTCTTTTTCGGGGATGGGAGGGATCAGAAAGGGTCAATTCTCCAACTTCAAAACAAGTGTGCTTGTGTCATGAATTGCAGTGTTCATCCGATAGAAATGAGAAATCCTGACAACACAGTTTAATTTACTTTTGCAAAATCTAGTTTATGCTTTTTATAAAAAATTTGTCATCTCTGACATCTTCTTAAGAGAATGTTCTTTTGTGGGGGACTGAGCTAGATTATGTAAATAAAATTTAATCTGAGCCTGCTCGCCCTAGTCACTCTTAGACTATTACAGTAAGTTATTGGTGGGGTTTTGTTTTTTCTTTTTTTCTTGGAATGTGTTTTCTGTAATCCAGAAATCAAGTTAAAGGTGGGTTGTTTAATTTTTTTGTTCTGTTGTATATAAATAAGTTAATACATATGTACTATGTAACTGATATTATAAATAATTATGCTTAAATACATTGTGTCAAGTAGGCTGAGAAGAAAAAGACTTGCACGTGACAGAATTTTGAAAAACTGACTTGTTTTCCACTTCCTTTCTGTACTTGTAGCAGGAGGATGACCTGAAGTGGGTAGAGGAAAATGTTCCTTCGTCGGTGACAGACGTGTAAGTATTTTCATAGTCACAATAAAAGCAGGTTCCTGGACAAGAAACATAAATACGTTAACTGCCTTATAACTTGTATGCTGCATTTACGTGAGCAGATGCTGAGTTCAGCCTCGAATTGGCTGACTTCTTTGGTTTATGCAGTCTGTCAGACTGAGAGTTCATGTCACTTGCATGCTTGATGACTTAAGGAACACTCTCTTAGACTGTGAAACCACAGACTGATTTGTTTGTGCTTTACCGAAGTTAAAGATAAATAAATAAATCCAGAAAACAAACTCTCTCTCTCTGTTTAGTATTCTGGAAAGTCCTTCGTGTATCTTGCCCGAATGTAAACCACTGAATAATAATCACTTAGTTTTCAACTTCATTTGGAATGTCTGTTGAGGCATTTTTATGCTTCTGGCAATATAGTCAGCTGTGTCAGCAGTCCATATTTCTTCTGCTTTTAATAACTGTTTCATTCTAAAAATGTCTGTCTGATTCTAATTTTTTTTATAGCAAAATGGAAGTTCACAGATTAGTTATGTTCAAAATCTGAACAGGTTATTTTTGGATTGAAGTACAAAGCTGTGCCTGAAATTAATTAAAGACAAGGAATCAAGTGAAGCTTGAAGAGGATGAAATTTTGTGTTTTCCAATTGAATTTGGTTTTCCCCAGTACTAATACTAATTTTTTTGAAGAATGGTAGGAATTCCTTTAGAAAACAAGGACTAGTCTGGTATATGCTGGGAAACAGCTCTGAGGTAGTCTGCTGCAGGTTTTTGTTTCTTGAGATGAAATCCCACTAGATGGGAAGTCTACTGTAGCTGGAAAGGCCGCAGTACCAGTATAACTTGTTTGATTTCTGGGATGTGGGTGGGGTTTTTGGGGTTTTTTTGTGGGTTGTTTTTTTGTTGTTGTTGGGGTGGTTTTTTTGGGGTTTTTTTGTTTGTTTGGTTTTGGTTTTTTACAATATGGTCCCATGTTGTAATGTCTTCAGCGTAGTCCAGCCATGTTCTCATGTGAATTATGCGGCTTATTTCAGGGCAACTTGGAAATCGTTCAATTGGTAATGAGATACTTAAGAGAAAGTTTTAAAACTGTGAAGGTCATTGAGGGTATTCCTTGGGCTTTTCCTCTCTTGTGTGTCTTTCTCCAATTTTTATCTGTTTAATTGAAAGGTCTGTCTTCACTACTGCTTTCCTGTGCTCCGAAAAGCTTAGGGTGCAACATAATGCTGAAAATGGTTGTCAATAATATGTTCTCAGTGCTCTAAATCTCTTTTTTGTTTTCCTTTTTTTTTTTTTTTAATTCCCCACACCACAGTGCTCTTCCAGCTCTTCTGGATTCAGATGAGGTCAGTAAACAAATCTCAAGTTCAAGTTAGTTGTATGACATGCCAAAAGTCATGAGTCAGCTGTTAAAGACTTGGCTTATTAGAACTGGTCTTTCTGATCTTGCCAGTACAGCAATAAAATACTATAAGGGGGGAAGGATAGTGGGGACAACTGTGATACAACATTCTTAGAATACTATTGATGTATCCTCTGTGGAAGTTGGACTCCTGACTTAAAATGTGTATGGGTGTGTATTTGTTGTGAATGTGCAAAGCATACCACCTTATTTCTGAATAATGTAAACCTGTTGAGGGAAATGACAACACTGCCTATTTTATTTTCCAGGAAAGAATGATTACACACTTTGAAAGGTCCAAAATGGAATGAAGGAGTAGCTTTTTGCTGTTGGAAGTGGGAGACGCCTCTTTTAAAGTTGCTTGGTGGAGCAAGTGCATCCTGCTGATTGTTTCTTGATCTCAGCCTTGGAAGTTTGATGCTTTATTGTCATGAGGGCGTCTTGCTGTGGAAGAAGTTCACAAGGACATTATAAATCTTTTGGAAATTTGAATATAGAAAGTTGCTGCAAGTTTGGATTTTTAAGCAATTTAAGTGTGTACTATTCCAGCACCTTCTGTAACTTTTCAAATATTTAATCTGTGAAACTAAAATTCCTAATGTCTGCTTGAGGAGTTTATATTTCAATGTTACAGTTGACACTTAAAGGTGAACTGCCTGTACCTTTTTGGGGGGAGGGTGGGGACAGATAGAAATAAGCACTGAAGAAACAACAGACCCATTTTTTGGTAGATAATGGCTTATAGCTGTTGTATGTCATGTGTCAAACATGAATGAGAGGTTTTGAGGGAAAAGCTTCTGTTAATGAAGAAAATTAAGATGCCAGAAAGGAAATATTTGGAAAAGTTACAGTGATATGAGTTTTTAACAAAATCAAGTGCAATTTTATTCATAACACTGTGTAAGAAAGATTTTTCTATTTTAAATGCCATTGACCTACAGGTAACAGCTGCATAGAGCTAACACTTGCTGTTGTGGCACATCTCATTGCCGGCAATGTGGTGGATGCCTGGAAAAACGATTTGCCCCTACCTTCCATGTGTTGCATGATTTAATTTAAAACAAACCAAAACCAAACCTCACCAAACTCACTCCTGCTGTGCTCCGTAAGTGCTTGACTACTCACGTTAAGCCCATATTAATTAGACATTTCAGCAGAAGTCTTCTCCCTGCACATGTAACATCTCCCACTGAGAAGTCGGCACTCTTCCGTGAGAAGATGGCATTGCTTTCTAGAGAGTGCAAGCACTGCTTACCTTACTTGAAAGAGGCTTTAATGGGAGTCCACAGTACGGGCATAGTTCTGTTCCCAGTGTCTGTTTAGAATTGCCTCCCATGTCAGTGATTTGATGATGGGCTTTCTTGTCCCAGTTGGTCCCTGTGGCCAAGAGGTACTCTGAGATCACTGTGTTTCCGTCAAAGTTGCAGATTTCTATTCTGTATAATTGTTTTTTTGTTTCTCATTTTCAAATGAAAAAGAGCTTTTGAACAGTGTTCTGTTTTTATTCTATGCTTGGCTGTAGAGGCTCCTCTTGCAATAACATACCTATGGAAACCCATTGTGGTCTATATGACAAAAGCTCTAATTTGGTTTCTTAACCTTTACAACTGGTAATTACCAAGCAAGCAGTGGCACAGCTGGACTTCTAGGGAGCTGCTGGAATGGTGTAAGGAGACAGCTTTTACGCTTCTTCACTCATAGCTGTGTCAGCAGAAGTGAACGTGTGCTTGTACTTCACTTGTTCCACTGTAAGGTCCGGTAGCTTAGCTCTAGTTCATCTTTATCAGCAATTTCTGCTGAAACAGGGCACTTTACAGTAGCGTAGCTGAGGCACAAGTGCATAGTATCTTCTGCTGGGGCTGTGCCGGGGGGGCAGCAAACCCTCCGTGGCTGGGGAGAGGTGGGGGGGAGGGGGGGGAAGCTGTGGCTATAATGCCTCAATCTGCCTCTGCAAGAGCTTCTGGAAATCTGCCATTCCCTTTAGGCCACAGGTAGAATCTTTAATTAGACAACACTTCTAATTTGCTATGCTTAATTGATATAGATGAAAAAAAAAAAAATTACCTCCATGTCCTTTTGAGAAGAGGAAATTTTGTGAAATAAACCTACATGGAATTTGCTATTTAATGCTTTTTGTTTTTTTGATTTTTGTTTAGAAGTCCTGTTGCTGGGGTGGTTTGGCTGGGTTTCTGTTTTTGTTTTTTTGTTTGGTTTTTGTTTGGTTTCTTTTTTTTTTTGAGACCTAGAGAAAAATGTTCTCTAGTGGAAGCACAAAAGAAGTTTGTATCTACTATTTAATAAAAGCTAGGCAAAGAGTAGAAAGGCTTACACTGTGTCCTTCCACTTTTCATACCCCCTGTTCTCTCACATGGGGAAGTGTTAATGTCTCACAGAGTTCCTTCACTCTTCTTTAGCTCCATCACATGGTACTTCTAACACACTCCCAATAGCTCTCTTGTGAAGTTTGACAGTAAAGCTGAAGTCTGGCATTTGAGAAGTTAATCTAGATAGGGCAAATTATAAATTTCTGAACAAAAGCGAAAGATCTAAACAGTTTCCCTATTTGCATTCACTAATTAATCATGTAGAGACTACAATAAATGTAGTAGCAGTGTTGTGCTTTCAGCCTACCACTACAGTGGTCTTGAGTAGTCCCTCTGCCTTCTGTGAGTAATTGAAATTGTCCTGAATTCTACAGGGGTCTTCTTACTCCTTTAGTTCTTGGGTTTGTGCTTGTAACCTTTGCAGGTAGCACCTGCTTCCTAGCAGGTGCGTGCTGTGAACCTTCGTTTTTCACAGTCTTATGGAGAACTTTATCAGAGCCCAGTTCCCACAGTATCATGCAGGCTCTGGCACACGCACAACTGCTGCTGCAGTTACGATTGTGGAAGAGGGAGCTAGGAGCAACAGATGAGATGTGGGTGAGGAGTGAAGGGTCTACGTGCAAGGGAGCTGCAGCAACATGGCCTTTCCCTTGACAGCATGTTTGGTCAGATGTGTTGGTTCTGCTGATGAGATCTTTGCCTCTTCTGATTCCTGGTTTTGTTCCTACAGACGTGTGGACTCCATGACTTGGCAGGAAACCTTCATCAGCAAGCTAGCTGGCTAGAGTGCATGCAAGCAGAAATCCTGCGGCGTTCTTACCTTCAATTATGTAGTTGGGGAAGGTGTAATTCAGATTTATACCCACTCTTTAAAAATAGGTATTGTAATTTAAAACAAACCATACAGACCTGAAGACTCAGTGAGCAGGAGGGAGAGAATACATCTGCTCTTAGGTCTGAGATGTAAGTTTTTAGTGACTAGGGTAGTGTCTAGAAGATGAATTTTCTTGAGTGAACTCATCTGCTGACTTCAGATATCTTCAAGAAACTGTAATTGAGAGAAGGCTCTTACTTGCAGAAAAAAAAAAATAACATGTCTGCCAGGATTTCAAACGTAGAGGGAGATTTTTAGAGTTCTTGTGTCTGATTGTGTACTAGTTTTAGTTGTGAGAGGCAGCTGTGATACTGCTAATGCAACTGTAGCATGTGCAGACTATGCAGGAAACTGAAATCAATGTAATGGTGAAGATGATGATGTGGTTGATCAGCTTTGTGTTAGGGTGGCCATGTTACTGCCAGGAGCTCTGAAGGAGGGACTGAGTAATAAGAGATCACAGGGCACAGTAAAGAAATACAACAGGCTTGATAAGTAGAGAATGAGTCAGGATCATAAGACCTGGAGTAGGGATGAGTGTGTTTGTCTTACTCTGCAGATGTAGGGGGGTTGTGGACGTTTTAAAATTTCCCTGTTCACTTTATCTGTCATTTTATATTGTAAGCTAAAGGAAAATTACACTACCTTTTTTAAAACGTGAAGAGGACAATGCTGCTCATGTAATTTGCACTCTGGAAAAAAAATGATTACAGCCATTTGCATGTAAAGTCACTATTACCTCATGTTACTGAAACATTGCCTTTCACTAACCTGGTGTTGTGTCCATCTTCCTTCTGTAGGAATCCCAGGTTAAGTAGAGCAGATACACACCTGAGCTGTACACAACTCCTTTAGCAATCTCTAGTTCTGGTATTTGAGAAGGGAATGTGACTTAGCATGTTTCTGTGCTTTAGCAAGGTTTCACTCCTGAGCAGGAAAGAAGTTGGATGCAAGAATATTGTCCTCACTCTATCTCCTGTGCTTTGAGCTCCCAGCACAGAGCATACTCCGTTCCCATTTTCTAAAGGAGTCATCTCTGTTGGTGAAGATGCTCAGAGAACTGAGCATCATGTGCTTTATGTTTTTTTTTTTTTTTTTAGTTTGGTTTAACTTCTAGGTCAGCAGCAGTGGACGCTGTGCCTCTCCGAGGACAAAGTAAATGCAACTGTGGCCTGCTGTGGAAGGGACATGGTAACAAGTAAAGATTTCCTGCTGGAGATTGAACTTCAGTAGCCAAGTTCATAGGATAAGTTCATTAAAATAAAATCAGGATCTCTAAAAATAGACATCTACGTAGAAGAGACGTTATGCAGTTTCCTTAGGTGATGCAGGTCACTTTCTGCCTTTGTTTCCAGGGTGGCTTTGCCCGTATTTACGTTAGCAGCGGGCAACCCCATGCCTCTCGTACGGAAGTTGTTGCGGGAAGGCAAAAGGAACGTCCATTTCTATCTGTACGAAGATGCAGAAGGGAGGCATGTCAGGGCCAGGAGGGTCCCGTGGGGGCAGGGCGGTCTTCTGCGGCCCTTCGAGCCGGCTGTGCTGACCTGCGGTTCCCGGCAGTGTCGGAGCCCCCAGGATGCCGGGGCGGGAGTGCGTCTGCGCCTGCGCCTGCCAGAGCCACCCGGGCTGTACCAGGTCCCCTCCTCCCCAGCACCGCCCGCCCCCGGGGCGCTGAAGGGAGGGCACGGGAGGGGGAGGAGCTGCACCGGGGAATGAGGGCGGGGCCTTGGCGCGGAAGCGGCGGCGGGGCGGGCGCGGGGGCTGCCGGGAAGGGCGGAGAGCTGTGGGCCGCCGGCGGTGGCGGAGCTTTGGTCGGGGCCGTTTCCCGCACCCCTTCGCTGACTGTGTTGCCGCCGCCGCGCACGGGGGAGCTTCCCACGGCGCTCGGCCTTTCCCCGGTCGGCCGGGCCCGGAGGAGCCGCCGCCATGCACGACGCCTTCGAGCATGTGCCGATCCTGGAGAAGCTGCCACTGCAGATCGACTGCCTGGCGGCATGGGGTGAGCCGGGGGGAGGCTGCGGCGCTGCTGCCCCGCAGCCCGAGCCGCTCCGCTCTCCTCTCCCAGGCGGGCAGAACGCCCCGTCAGCTGTTCTCGGGGCGTGCCGCGCCCTGCCCCGCGGCGGGCCCGTGGTGCCTGCGCGCCTCGGCCCTGGGCCGGCCCGACCCTGCCAGGGGCGGCCCGGTGGCTCCGGCGCCTCGCAGGCCTGGGCGTGCGGGTGGCGCGGGAGCGTTACCCCAGTTTTTGCATCGTTGCTCGGCTGGCTTCGGTGCCTGCCTCGGAGGGGGGTGCGGGGTTAGTGGGCAGGCTGCTAGGGTCGCGCTCTGCTCGCTGGACACTGCCGTGACTCCCAGTGCTGGAAGCGCAGCCCGGCAGGTTCCCGGCTAAACAGCATTTCCCTGTGTTTTGACTAAAATTTTTCTTGGAAAGCCAGCGGCATGTTCAAGTCTCAGGTTTAGAATCAGTTTCCTTTTCTTAGTATATAAATACAGATGATGTTTTGTGCCACGCTTGACAGTCGGGTGATGGCACCGGCTGCTGTAAAAATAAGGCCTGGTGAGGGTTGTCAAACCGCTTGAGCAGTTCCCAGCAGATGGATCACCGTAGAACAACATTGGTAATGAAAAAAACTGCGGGTGCTGGGATTGTGACCCTGTTAATTTCTCCAAAGATCTAAATTGTAACCTGAATAGTAGTGTCACGTGTAAACAGGGGTTGTTTTTGCAGGACTTACGTAGTAGACAAGATGTGAAGATAGTTTATTCCCATGTTGAGGCTTTAGTTTATTCCCGTGTTGAGGCTTTTAGCTCTTCAAATGCATTTATTTTGCTGGAGTAGGAAAAAAGCCTATACCCATGGGCCTATAGTAGCATGGTTGTGTAAAAAGAAATGTAACAATGAAAGGTCTTGCAGGAAGCAAGATTTTAATAAAATACAAGTATCTTTGGCACTGAGAGATTACTAGATGTAGGAAGTAGTATTTGTGTATGTTTCTTTTATATGTGACCTTCAGCAAGGAGGAAGTTCAGTTGTATTTCATGACCAAATAAAGATTCCTTGCCTTTTGTATGCTGTAAATAGGAAGTATCCAAAACCTTTGCCACAGCACTTGTATCTAAAAAGGTTCTCTTTTACAAATCTTGAATGACTGTTGGTCATCCAAGCAATTGAAATGCTGCTTAAGCCAAGCTGCCTCTGTCCTTCCGGGCATAACTGACTGTTTCAGAGAGTTCTTCTAAAACTTGGCTATTTAAAACCAAACAAGCAAAACCCCCAAACACCAACCTGCATAGAACTCCTTGTTTTTCTGCCTGACATATTTTCCCATTATGTAGTGCTGTTCCTTTCTGGGAGATGATAACATCTGAAGAATAGCTTATTGCTTCTTTTGATTATGCAAAGGATACAATGGTTTCCTTCTTTACCTTTATATAAACAGTGGGGTGTTATGTCTAAGCTGTACCCTCTGTTTTACTGCTTCATCTTTGGCTATCCTCTCCCAAGAATGAAAGCTACCTCTGAGCATTGCCACCAGAGGGATGATAGGGGACATGTGTGTAGTTGCCACACAAAATCCTCTGGCATTTGAAAAAAAGTTTCTGATAAATGTTACTTGTCAGGGAAGGGCAGTCTTTGTTGAAACTAATTAGACACTTTTTCTCCCCCATCTTTATAGAGGAATGGCTCCTTGTTGGTACCAAACAAGGGCATCTCCTGCTTTACAGGATCAAGAAAGACATAGGTAAGTTAATTTTTAAGAATGACAGAAGCAGTTGATTATGTTACTTTTATTTCTTGCACTTCAGGATGCTGTAGTGATGTTAATACAAGGATGTTTAATTGTTGTTTTTTTTCTACGTAGTTTAACGAATCTTTGTGTAGGATCTTTGGTGAAAGTGCACATAATATTTATCAGATGTTCAAGAAATATAGCAACTGTATCTGCTTTACTTTTTTTCTGTTTTACAGTATATTTTATATCAGACCTCCATAGATTTGAGTTTATAGTAAGTGAAAGTATTTTTTGTGAATACAGTGCACGGACATGTGAAAAAGCAGTGCAGTGTGCTAGCTGCTGGAGGTTTGATGTTTGTGTTCTGTTAATGAAGGACTGGATTAGTGAAAGAGCAACATCATTCAGTGGGTCCATGAGCATCACGGGATGGGGAGGAGGGATCTCTCCTATCTGGTTCCATCATGTATTTACTCTTTGCCCTGACTCTGACAATCATAAGTGTTTATAGTGTATTCTAGAGATGCTGCAAATAGAACTGTTCTACTTTCAGTTGAGTTAAAATCAATTTTCAGTAAAACAGCTTTGTATTTTGCATTATCTGCTATTATGTAGAAACTGATGTTATTGATCACAGTAATGTCATGTAGTGTGGGGCAGGAAAGAAAAAAAATTCAAATATGTTTCCAAGTTCATCAGCTCTTGTAAGGATGTTCATTTGTAGCTACTTAGATTCTAGAGACTGAATTCAGCTTGCTTTTTCTAAAACTTGTAGGCCATCTATTCCAATCAGAAAATGCTAGTCTTGAGTTGCTAGTGTCTTATCTCACATGGTAAATTTCTCCCCCTTTTTTGCATCAATGCCAGGAGAGGTTATGTCATCAGAAAGTGTCTGTAAGTCTCTATCCCTAAACCTCCTTTTAAACCCTTGTGGTGTAGTGTTTCTTCCTTGTCTTCTTTGCAGTGATGTGCTCCCTAGCAATTTAAATTTCTGATATATGATTGGTGTGGATAAAATCTTTATGGGTATCTTTGGGTTTCAAAATACTTAAATACAGTTTCTGTAATGTAAAACTCCAGCAAGGCAGAAATGTAACTATTCCCGAGGCCCTTGGATGGGTCCAAGAGGTGGAATTTACATTTTCACCTATGTAGAAGACCTTTTGATGCATTTAGCTATTAAGTAAAAGATAGCAGAGATATGTTAGAAGAGTCATTCTTCTAGTGTTAAGTGGCCATGTTTGCTTTCATAATTCTTCGTAATCTATTTAGTGTAAGATATATTCAGTCATAAATTTAAGAGCAACTTCAGTTTACATACTCTTTCAATTTTTTCTGGTAGGTTGCAATAGATTTGAAGTGACACTAGAGAAATCCAACAAGAACTTCTCAAAAAAGATTCAGCAGGTAGGAAATACCATCTTCTTGATGTGGGGACAGTTTTCCAGTGTTTTCAGCTAAAAAATGAAATATCAAATGTACTTCTAGAATCTCTGCTAAGCTTAACAAAAATTTTCCCAAGACTGTAGATTCTTCTAGGGGCCACATGGCCCGTTGGTTTTGCCCACTCTTCCCATAACGGGAATAAACTTGGTTTGGTTGCTGAAGCAGAAAGCTTGGAAGGTTTATTTTTGGCTTTTATGGAAATGCTGATTTTTGCAGTAATCTTCAACTGCTCTGACTGAGAATGTTTGTGTAATTGATGGTAATACACCAACAGGCTCTAATATATAATTTGACTCTTAGATAAAATGCTGTAGGAATGGGAATGTAATTCCTCTTATCTGGAATTTGGAAGTAATGGATTATCTACTGCTGGTCTTACTACTGTTTTTTTTGTTGTTGTTGGTTTGATTTATTGGGGTTTTTTTGAGAACTTTTGCTCATTTATTATATTGATACTCAGGAAAGCACCTAAAAGGCTATGCAGCCTCTTTCAGCAACACTCTGCATATTCTTCAGAAGTAATTCTGTACTAGCAACATACAACTTATTATAGCATTTTTTACCAGCTTAGGTTGTAAGCTCTATGTGCTAACTTGTGAAAACTGAGTGCAAGGCATTGCAATAGCTGGGGGAAGGTTGTGCGTAGATATCTCTTTGCTTCTCTTTTTATTTCAAGAGTATCCAAGATGCATTTTCTTAGACTGCCTGTAATCAAGGCTTACTTTATGAATGGAGTCACTAATACAATTCTTTTTTTTTTTCAGATTCATGTTGTTTCTCAGTTTAAAATTCTGGTCAGTTTATTAGGTAAGTGAAGAGTAATGTTTTGATACTTAACAAGCTCATCTCAGTGCAGTTACTTGGCTGAATGTGGTACCCTTTCCGCACGCCTGCGTCATAGCCTAGTTGTTGAGAAGTCATCGTGTAGGATTTTTTTCACTTTGTAGAGGAGGCATTGTGCAACACAGATTGAGAAGCCGCCTTGCTTGTCGTAAGCCAGCTTGAAGAACAAAGTATTAATGCTAAGTTTTGTGATTAAAAATGAAAAAAATACGTACATGCACTAAAGTGTCTGTGTATATATACACACACATATATACACCTCTGTGTATATGTAGTTTGTCTGCATTGGCACGTGTATATACATATATATACATACATGCATGCGGATGTGTGTGCACCATATGATAGGGGCTAAAACTTCTGTCCAAACTTGTTTGATATATGAAACTTGCTGTTGACATGTTATACCAAATGCCGTTTATAAAATCAGTTTACACCCTTGACAATGCAGATGGCAACCCATCTTATAGAAGATCTAAGTTTGCTTGTCTCTGGCTATATTTTTTTAACCTTATGATCTTACTATGTCTTTTTTTTGCTTGTGTTGCTACTCCCTTTATGATCTCCAAGTCCCACCTCTTCCAACTCCAGCATGCGTAGATTTCTGCTGCCTGCGTCCTCGTGCGTACAAAAACTTGACCCCAGCACCCTCCATTTGAAACCATTCACTTTCCACTAATTTCAGGAGCCAGTTCAAAATGGTCTTTGTTCGTACAATCTCCAATCTTGAACTTGCTCTGCTCTGCCTTGCTTGCTGTCCCTTCCACTTCTACTTCCTCTGCTGGTTAGCACCTTGTTCTCAGTTCGTTCACATAATTTTACCAATGCTGGCATTAGTCGTTTCTGCATTTATCATCTTTTATTTGTATGTGCCATAGCATGCACTTTTCAGCTTTTGGGAAAACACTGCTTTTCTTTCCTTGCAGCTCTTTGTTTCACAAGTTCTTTTTATGTAAACATAAAATGTGGTAACTCACTTGAATTAGCAATGAGCTCTACATGTATTAAGTATTGAATAATAACTGGAATTTGTTTTTTAAATCAGAAAATAACATTTATGTCCATGACCTGTTGACATTTCAACAAATCACCACAGTTTCCAAGGCAAAAGGTGCATCTCTCTTCACTTGTGATCTTAAGGTAAGGGGAGAAACACAATGGCACAGATGTCCTTACTGTTTGTACTAAGAATAACACTTTTTTGTTGCTTTATAAATTAGGTTTGTTAATTTTATGTTACATGCTAGTTATTTGGGGTACTAGTGTTTTTTTAAAATTAGCACCTACTAGGTGTTTTTTTTTTTGTTGTTTTGTTTTTTTTATGTAGTCACTTTATTTTTATTCAGTCATCATTTTACCAGTCACTGCTTCTTCTCCACCTGCACGGAGGATCATTAGTGGGTAGTAGTCCGAGGATTGCACCAGGCTAGGAAGTTTCCTAGTGATGTTCCTAACCTGGACTCCAGGGAGACAGACAGGCTAGGGATACGTCTCTATGAGGAGGGTCTACCCATCATATTGGACTCTGTTTCCCTCAGAAGGGAGTGACCTATGACTATAATCCTTCTTTTCTTCCTTGTGGATGATGTTGCTATATGGGCGGTAGGCTTTTCTGACTGTGGGCATACCTCTGGTGTAGGTTGCCCGTCATCCACATCTTCAGCTGGCTGTTATTTTCCAACCAGAGCCTCATACCTGTTTCTAGTGGCACCTGGGGGGGGGTAGGATGGGCAAGGAAGGAGTTCGTCTGCTTCCTTGACTATGAACTAGCCTCTGTTCGTTCCCCTCATCCAGGTTACTGCCTCTGGTCTGACAGGGGCAGGATCTGTATCCTGAGTATCTGGAGTACTTCTGTATGGGTGCCTCCATTTCTGTTTCAAGTAGGTCAGAGCCTGGCTCCATCAGTGTATTTCCTGTTTGGCCACCCTGATACTCCTCAAGCTTTGAGTTACCACTTGCAGTTCTGCCACCTGGCAGAGGAGATCTCTCTGTTCACAACACACACAGCAGTTACCATCACTTCCACTTGTTGCCAGTGAAAGGCTCTGACATTCCCTGCAGCCTGCATGTGTGGACCTCCATCTGGGTTCCCATGTCCACCCTAACAAGTGTTGAGTGCGTGACCTTTTGCCAAGTGGAGACCATAGTTGAGCTCTTTTCCTGGAGGTGATGACCACCAATAGGACTCACCTGTTGAGCAGACAGAGCCTCAGTTCCTTTGCCTGTGCTTTCCCGTGCGCCCTGCCGGCTGCGTTCCAGAGAGATGGCTGCTGCCTCGCTGTTCGCGGTCTGAGTGGCTCCATTCACCAAATGTCTCCATCACCATTTCTGTTAAACTGCATTGGCTTAAGGAGTCCTAGGGCAGTTGTGTTTAATTCAGGCCATAAAATGATTCCATGAGGTATAGCAATTCTCTGTTCATATGCCGTGGTTTAGTAAGCGACTCATTTCTATCCAAGTGAGTTTCTCAGCCTACCCATGTCATTCAGAAATCTTATTCATAACCAGAAGAGATGCTTTAGTGCTCTTCATTGCTTTTTATCTCTTTGCCCCACAGGAGCTTAGTGTTAAATATTTTCTAGTAAGTGCTTGGGATTTTAAATTTTTTAAATTTAAATTAGATGTTAAAACTAGTGATGACTTTCAAAGAATCTTTAAATCGTGGCATTCCAAAGTGCCTTGCTGTTTGTTTGTACAGGCACTTAGCTGTGCTAGTATTTCTTGTCAGGAATCTTTTCCATTAGGCTAGAATATTGAACAACTGTTAATGATTTTATCTGTTGGTATAACACATTCTTTGCATTGTTCCCTTTCCTCCCCTCTCTTATACTGTGTAGAGTTGAGGCTGTTTGTCCTGATCTTCAGGGCTGGCATAGCTCTCTACGTAACTTCTGTTTGTGCGTGTGTATGTCTCCAACTCTCTTTTATTTCTTTTTGTATTTTCTTGGTGTCACTGCCAAAGTTAATTTTTAACTGTCTCTCTGTGGTTCCTTGTTTAGGGAATGCCCTTCTGGCATGGGTGAGCAAAGCTGCTCTTCAGCTGACAGCCTTGCTTCAGGCTGAGGATTCTTTTGTCCTTCTGTTATCTTACTTGCCTCTTAGTTTATGAGTGCCTTGTAGTTAGGCCTGTCTGTCTTTACAGCAGTCAGATACAGGGGAAGAGGTGCTGAGAATGTGTGTGGCAGTGCGGAAGAAGCTACAACTTTATTTTTGGAAGGACAGAGAGTTCCACGAACTGCAGGTGAGTCGTGTTGTTTCTGTAGCCTAGTGTGCCTCTTTCTTGCTTGCTGTTCAGTCCCTTTTGCTGAGAGGCACTGCTGACTTCCAGGGCATTGACTCTGGCTACTTCTGCAGAGATTTAACCATGAAGCAGCAAATAAAAATAAAAATGCATGGTTGAAATCACTGTTGATGGCATTAATACAGTGTCATAAATTGTATTAAAGGATGTGTTCTGTATTTTAACATTCTGGTTGTAGCATGCTTGTGAATCAGTGAAATGCATTAATGTGCAGCCTCTATAAATGTATGTCAAACAATAACACTATGGAAGTGAGTTCACTTCTACCCGAAGTTTTTCAGGTATGTTGTTAAGTCAGAAGGTAGTTACAGACAACAAGCACAGACAACTGCACTGGTGAATAGCAGAATGGTAAAAACAACCAGTGGAAGTGGAAGTGTCAATCTGCTTGAGGGCAGGGAAGCTCTACAAAGGGATCTCACTAGGCTGGATCGCTGGGCCAAGGCCAATTCCATGAGTTTCAATAGGGCCAAATGCCGGGTCCTGCACTTGGGCCACACCAACCCCCAGCAGCGCTCCAGGCTTGGGGAGGAGTGGCTGGAGAGCTGCCAGGCAGAGAAGGACCTGGGGGTGTTGATCGACAGCCACCTGAACATGAGCCAGCAGTGTGCCCAGGTGGCCAAGAAGGCCAGTGGCATCCTGGCCTGGATCAGGAACAGTGTGGTCAGCAGGAGCAGGGAGGTGACCATTGCTCTGTACTCAGCTTTGGTGAGGCCACACCTAGAATACTGTGTCCAGTTTTGGGCCCCCCTCTACAAGAAGCACGTTGAGGTGCTGGAGAGGGTACAGAGGTGGGCTACAAAGCTAGGAAAGCGTTTGGAGCATGTGTCTTGTGAGGAAAGGCTGAGGGATCTGGGGCTGTTTAGCCTTGAGCAAAGAAGGCTGAGGGGAGACCTTATTGCCCTCTACAACTACCTGAAAGGAAGCTGTAGTGAGGTGGGAGCTGGTCTGTTCTCCCTGGTGACAAGTGACAGAACAAGAGGAAAAGGCCTGAAGCTGAACCAGGGGAGGTTCAGGCATTTCTTTACAGAAAGGGTTGTCAGGCCTGTCAGGTTGAATGGCCTGCCCAGGGAGGTGGTGGAGTCACCATCCCTGGAGCTGTTTAAGAGCTGGTTAGATGTTGTGCTTAGGGACATGGTTTAGTGGGTGTTGATATGGCTAGGAGCAAGGCTAGACTTGATGATTTTGAAGGTGTCTTCCTGCTGAAAATATTCTATGATTCTATGAAATGGGTAGGGAATTTTTCAGTGACGCTGCTTTTCCAGGGAGTTACTAGCTAACTTGGAGCACACCACTTTACTGTGCTTGAATTTAGCCTTTTAGTTGAATAACACTGGTCAAGGAATGGCAGAAGTTGGGCATGTGTGGTGGGGAATTTGGTGTCAACAGCAGTGCTGCCTGTTGCACTCTGCGTTGCCAGATTGGACTTTGTGTTTCTTTTCTAACAGCCGTTAACCTGTTTTCCTCAGGGGGACTTCAGTGTTCCTGATGTACCCAAGTCCATGGCCTGGTGTGAAAACTCCATCTGTGTAGGCTTCAAGAGGGACTACTACCTGATACGGGTAAGACTGGGGTTTGGAATACAGTGTTTAAGAAGATTTGGATAGCAGCAGACACTGTGGAGACTTCTTCTGTGCCCAGGGATTCAGCACATTTATGAAAAACAGCATCTGGTGCTCTTGCTATATGGGATTTTGGAAAGGGCAGTCTTAAGTCTGTCCTTTTAAACTCATGTTTTGCCAGGAAGTGATCTGTTTCTTGCTCTTGAAGCTGACTTTTGAAGCTCTTGTGGAAAAAAGGCATCAGAAAAGATGTGCTTTGGTTTCGTGACAGACAGTGTAAGTTCAGTTCGCGTTTTTTTGATATATTAAGAAAGAAGATAGCTCCAAAAAGGGGAAAAAAGGCAAACAAGAATATCTTCTTATTTGGCAGACAGTGGAGATTAACCACTTTTTTCTTCTGTTTCTCTTGCTGAACTAGTTGTTTCAGTTTGAAAGTCTATTAACTTAACTGTTGTTAAATTTATATTATGGTTTCCACTTCCACTTCATTTGACAGCTATATTTGATTCTCTTTTCTGCCTTTACAATTGTCTTCTGCTGATACTATAGGAAGATGAGATGCACGGCACCTACAAATGTGCATGTACATGGGTGGCAATGCTGATCTCTAGTCAACAGGAAAACTGTGCAGTAATTTTCACAGTCACTTCAAACTCTCACAGCTCACAAAAGAAGTGGTGCCTTTTTGCAGCCCATTCTGAGATATGGATTCCCATTGTGATAGGAGTTGTGCAGCTGCTCAAGCAACCAGAGTGGAGACTTGCTTCACAAGTGTCTACCTTGGGTTGATTCTGGTGCTTGACAGACCCATCCTTGACTGGCTTCATTTCACGAAACAGGCAGAAAAAAATACATGTGTTTTTATGGTATTGTCTGATGGCTAGCTGCTGATTTTTTAAGAATGCTTGACCTATGGTGCAAGGGAAGTAGAAGGAACAGGTAGCTGGAGTAGAAGGAGAAGGATTCTCTGTTTTGGTGGCAGGGAGTTGTTAGATCTGCTCATGAAACAGCTCTTTGGATTTTTTTTTTTTTTTTTTTATTTTGTTGGGGGTTAGATTCAGTTCCCTGGACAGTATGTGGCCACAAGAATGAGTGGCTAGGGCAAGGGAAAATGGCTAGGCACGTTGCTCGGATTTTAGTTTGTTTTCTATGTGTCAGTGCTCACTCGTGTCAGAATAAAACCACATTAAGGTTTTTGCCTGAATGAAATCCTCTGGTTACACCAAGAAGTGTTCAGACTCTTCAGCTGATGTTGCCTCTGAGCTGTGCATTTCAGAAGCCTGTATGAACTATGTGCTGAGCTACAGTTGTAGTAACAGGAATACATATTCTCAAACACAAAATTACTCTTTATTTCCAAATTATGTATAAGCAAGATAAATGATGGTATGCAGAAAATTTTATCGCTACTCTTTAAAATTGGACTTGTCAGTGATTAGTCTGGGTTGTGAATCCCTCTAGGAGATTTTTTGCTTTGGTCTTATGCAGCTTTGAAATAAAGGTTATTTTGAAAACTAGGGCATTTTATTTTCTTTATTATCCTAGGTGGATGGGAAAGGATCCATCAAAGAACTGTTTCCTACAGGGAAGCAGCTGGAACCATTGGTAGCTCCTGTAGCAGATGGAAAGGTTGCGGTTGGCCAAGATGATCTAACAGTTGTGCTTAATGAAGAAGGGATCTGTACTCAGAAATGTGCCTTGAATTGGACAGATATTCCTATAGCCATGGGTGAGAATTAGCAGTTTTTTTTTTTTTTTTTTAATTTGGTTCTTTAATCCTTTGCATATGACAAAATTGTTACATTCCTGGTATTTAGAAACTAGCTGAATTTGGAGTGTGACAGTTTCTAAAGTATTTCAAGTTGTACACTGTGGAAGGTTTTGTGTGGGGTTTTGTTTTTTTTTTTCTTTGCTTATAGTCTGTATGTCTGTCTCCTAAGAAAATAAGTATATTGCATATGTTTTATAAAGACACAGGATTCAATATGGGAGGTAGTGTGTTAAAGCACTGTCATACTTCTGGGCAACTGAGTGCCACAAAAATTCCTCATGTTGAAAGATGAACAAAACCCCTGGTAGGAGTTTATTAGCAAATTTCTGTCATTGTTGGATATTGGGTTTTGCTTTTAATAAGCAAAAAAGAGACACATTGCAAGGGGGGGGGGGGAAATACTGAAGTCTTACTTTGTCATGTCTTTTTTCAACGAATACTTGTGGACAATCAACTGGTATTTTTTGCTTATTTCACTACTAGAACACCAGCCTCCCTACATCATTGCTGTGCTGCCAAGATATGTGGAGATCCGCACTTTTGAGCCCCGGCTGCTGGTACAGAGTATTGAGCTGCAGAGACCACGCTTCATCACCTCTGGAGGGTATGGAGTATAATCAATCACTACTTTTGTTGGGCTGTCTGTGTATATGGTAGTACTGTGAAAAAACTGGGTGAGGAAGAGCATTTCTGACTCTCTTGGCTTAAGAAGTAGCATTGAAGCAGCCTATTGTTTTTTATGAACAGAGGGATGGATGCCATACCTTCAGGAGTAAATAGTAAAGCTTGAGTGTCTTTGGGAATTTCTGACCACTGGAGATATATTCTTCTCCTTTCTGCTTTGCAGTATTGCTCCACCTGCCCTTGTATGTGATTGACCCATGTGTGTATTATCCAGGATTGGTTTTTTTTCAGATAGGAAAAAAACCCCATGCTTCTTTCTCCGTGCTAGAACTTAGTAACTGACCTTTTTGTCTTGCTTACAGCACAAATATCATATATGTGGCAAGTAATCACTTTGTTTGGCGGCTCATTCCGGTGTCCATAGCCACGCAAATCCAGCAGCTTCTGCAGGACAAACAGTTTGAGTTGGCTTTGCAGTTGGCAGTAAGTACTCAAAAATCTTTGGGTTTGCAGCAGATGCACTTCCACACAAAAGGGTGTTTGCTTTCTGCTTGACTGTAGCTAACCTGGAAAGTTTAACGTCTGTACTGTCCCCTTTGCACAAACTGGTAAGCTCTAGCCTTTTTTTGACTTTTTAAAGTTTTAGTTTTGTGCCATCATTTCTCCATATTTATTTATTTATTGCAGTTTAGATTTTGAGATATCATCTTGTATGTGAAAGATCATCTCTGAACTGTTTAATTGGTTACCTTCTTTTAGACTTTGAAGTCCAGCTGACTTCAGAGTGCTTGTAAACAGTTTTGCTAGGAGCTGTGCATTTTGTTTTGTCAAGTGACTGGTTTTGTTTTGTTTTTTTGTAATATTACTCCTGAAAAATAATAAATATTCAGAGATGCTGAAACAGTACATTTAATTATTGCTATTACTGTTCTAGGACTTTTTGACTTTTCAAATTCCCTGGAACTACATTAAAATGAATTAACTACACTTTATATTGCTAACGTGAAAAAAAATTTGGAGAAGGCAGAATAAAGAGGCAGTTGCTGTGATAAAGCAAGTATATAGATAACTAGAAGTAGCTTTCAAACTTTCAGGTTATCTCAATGACAATAAACACAGTTATATGAGAATCACTGTCAGAGGTGTTCACTTAAGAAGAAAAGATTATCTTCTGATTACTCTCTCCAAAGGGTAGTACTCCTGTTATTTTTGTAGTGTTTTCCTCTCATTTACGAGGCCCAAGAAGTTTTTAATGTTTCTTAATTTGTGCATAGGAAATGAAAGATGATTCAGATAGTGAGAAGCGACAACAAATTCATCACATAAAGAACCTCTTTGCTTTCAACCTCTTCTGCCAGAAGCGCTTTGATGAATCCATGCAAGTTTTTGCCAAGCTTGGTACAGGTAAATGCTTGGGATGGCACTGAGATACCTGGGTTAGGAGGAATGAAATGGAGCTTGCAGGCTATTGCGTGGAGTTTTTTGTTTGCTTTCTTTTTTGTCTTTGTGTTAAAACAGTGGTGTCTTGCCATTTGCAGAGGACTAGTCAGCATAAGTAGCCTAGGTAGCTATTTAGCTGCTTTTTGTGAAACTGGTTATAGTACTTAATTAACTTCAGTTGATGAGTTAAATCATGAATTTGCTGTTTGTGCAGAATATATTTGTATTGTAGGCTATTTTACAGTGATTATAGCATGTACACAGACCCTTAAAGTTGAGGGTTTCAGCAGCTGCCAAAAGCCTGATGGTAGCTTGAAATGAAGAACGGGAACCTCTCTAGATTTGCTAAGTCTTTTGTCTTGGACCAAACTAAGGACCCTTAACCCTGTTTCCTGTTTAGTGGACCAAGCTGCTGAAGTGAGGAAACTTTTCTGTGCATTTGGAAGTCGGAATAGTCTCTGTTGTTTCTTACTAGGATATTGGAAGAACACCTGAAGACTGGACTGTACAGTGCTTTAGACTGAGACCCTTTATTGGTGACAGCACATCTCTTGTGCATTTAAACCTAGAACTTCCACTTGTTTTGATGGTGCTTAACATCATATTTACTTTGGAAAATTACAATGAAAGAAAAGGACTGAGAACTCAAAATACTTTAAATTAGAGGGCAGTAGTTTTGAATTTGCCTAAACTCCATGAAGATGAGTGCTCATTGGTTACAGATGAGGCTATTCAATTCGTGTTTCACAAGTGCAGTAGATCTTCTCTTAAAACATTGCTTGTTCCTAGAAATACTGTGCTACTGTCAGAGTTGTTAATGCTCAGATTATGCAAGAGGAGCAGTAAGAGGATTATAGTAATGGATTGTCCTCCTGGTGTGCTGAGCACACAGGTTGGAATTTATTGTGCCTGGACTTTGAAACAGTCTTTTCTTTGCTTCATCTGGCTTGTTTTAGCTTCTTTTCTCTAATAAGCAAGTTTTGTTACCTGGAGTCTTGTGGATATACAAGTTACCTACAAATAACTCTTTTGGAAAGCTAAGCTTACTCAAAGGTTACGTATGCTTGAGATTTTGCAAAAATGTTATGAATGGTTACTAATACTAGTTATGTCTTGCTTAGATCCCACTCATGTGATGGGTCTGTATCCTGACCTCCTGCCCACAGATTACAGGAAACAGCTGCAGTATCCCAACCCCCTGCCAGGGCTCTCTGGGGCAGAGCTGGAAAAGGCACATTTAGCTCTGATAGACTACCTAACTCAAGTGAGTGTCTTTTCTCTGTTTTTAGAGCAGAGTTATTCAGTTTTAGCATGCTTTGTGCAAGAAGCAGTATGCCTACTCAAGCTCTGTCATGCTAGCCTTAATGGGCAGTCTTCGTGGTTGGAAACTGTGGCAGCAGCTCCTGACAAAGCAGGGGAACTGGAAGACATGAGGTGCCCCACAGATACATGGGAGACATCATGTGACTTTTGTGAGGACTGGACAAAATTTGCTTATTGACCAGATTTGAATATGAGTCCAGTATTTTATTTCTTGTAGCCTGAAGAGGACTTGAGCTCTTGATCTTTTGTTTTTGGTGAATATTGTGGTAGGCAGTCTCTCCAGGAGACAGATCAAAAGCATGCATTGAAACACTGAACAGGACATAGTGGGTTCTGTAACATCCTGTCCTGTTTACTTTGATGTAACTGGAAACTGAATTTTTCTGTTGCCGTTATTACTAAACTAAAATGAAGCTTGTATCTGAAGGAGGATAGTTTTTGTGCCTAGTAGTTCAAGACCTAAATTTTTAGAGAAGTCTCCTGACTTATTAAAAAATATCTCTGTTCATGTTAACAGAGTTTCCTTCTGACTATTTTCTCAAGTCTATGAACATCTTGTAAAACTATAATTTGCTAAACAAATGTGTACGTCTAAGCGTGGCTGGAAAGGTGATGTGTTCAGTAGTTAGTAAGAAATATTCTTTAGGAAACAATTGATTAAAACAAGTTATTAAATTGGTTTGATTTAGTCTTTTTACTTGATGGGTTATATTTGGTGAGGTGGGATGGAGAAGTCGATGGCCTTCTCCTGTTAAAATATCATTTGATGTTCTCCAGAAAAGAAGTCAGCTGGTGAAGAAGCTCAATGATTCTGACCATCAGTCCAGTACCTCACCCCTCATGGAAGGAACACCCACGATCAAATCCAAAAAGAAGCTGCTACAAATTATTGATACCACCCTGTTAAAGTGTTACCTCCATGTGAGTTTCTGCCTGACCTAGAGGCCTTCCCTTTAACACACAAACTCTGTTGGAATTTCAGACTGAAATGTTTAAGGAGGATAAGGAGCTACTTCAGAAATTCTCACACAACCATCTGTCCCTGGTCTAAGAAAGATCTGTGAAACTTTGGTATCGGATAGTTTGCTCACTAGATGGGAAATAGTTTTTTGGAATAGAGCATATATGTCTGCTTCTGGTTGCTGCCTTGAAAGAATGTGGCCATGCCTGTTTATTTTGTACTTCTAATGCATGTTTCTCATGTTGTGTTGAACTGTTAAATGGAGGAGAGTATGGTCTTTGTTGTCAACAATGTTCTTCAATGCTGACCTCTATTCTTGAAGGGGAATAGCTCTAATATATTGTGGATTTTTTTCTGTCCAAATTAAGGAAATGAAGGTGGGCCCTGCTCTAAGATGTTAAGATACCATTTCTTCTGCTCTAAGACTTTTTTTTTTTTTCTCCCCCTCCCTCTCTTCCAACTCATGTTTTGTTCTATAAGCTTAGGAGGTGCACAGTAAAAGTATGTTTAAGTGCTCCCTTTTTGCTTGCAGACAAATGTAGCACTGGTGGCACCATTGCTACGTCTGGAGAACAATCACTGCCATATTGAGGAGAGTGAGCACGTACTAAAGAAGGCACATAAATATAGTGAGCTGATAATACTGTATGAGAAGAAAGGTCTGCATGAGAAAGGTAGGTATGAGGTTAGGGTGGGGAGAAGAGAAAGAATAGAAGCATGTATTTCTAGTATTGAGTTTTAACTTGTCTTCAGTGAGCAGGCAGTATTCTGAAGAGACTTTGGTTTTGAGTCTGTCGTGTGATTAAATCAGTCTCATTCGTGTTACCCGTTTGGTCTGTGTATTTAAAACAAAAATTTGTTTTGTCTCTGGTGTAGCAGAACAGGGAAAATGCACTTTTTCTGTGTGATTCAAGTTGGAGTGACACTTGTAGTTACAAAGGAATTAACCTTTTTGTTGTTCTGAAAGCATTACAGGTACTGGTGGATCAGTCAAAGAAAGCCAACTCGCCACTGAAAGGTCATGAGAGGACAGTGCAGTATCTGCAGCATTTGGGTGAGTGTGCATTGTTCTTGTGAAGATGTTACTCTCATTTGGCTTAGTGGTTATTCTGTTGTTCAGCAGCTTTCTAGAGACTATCAAACTAAAGGGTGTCCTCATCGTCTTGTCTAGTTTCCTTAAAACAATAAGTTCACAAGAGTCTTGTTGAAACTTGGGTATCTTACTGTAAAACATACCTTACTTTTGGTAAAAAATTCCATTGGTAGAAAATAATGCCATAGTCTTTTGAATTTTCTTACAGTAATGATTTACCATCACTAACAAAAGGAAATTCCAACTTGTGAGTGAGGCTTTCTAACTGAAAGTCTCACTTCGAGTTGCTGGAGCTTGTATCATCTTTCCTGAGATGATGAATCCTACATGAATTGGTTTCTGTGTTTAGCTAGATCTAGATAATGACCTGACAAGTGTAGTTGCTGTTCACAGAATCATGGTAGGAACTTGCTCAGTTGACTATCCATTGTGAACTGGCCAGATCTTTTTCTCTTTTTTCTACTTTTGAGAATAATCCCCTCTTAGGAAAAAATAAATGTTTTTGGATAAATGCACAACTCTTGAAAAGTATCACACTACTAGTTTGGAAGTAAGTAGTTTGAGGGAAATACCTTTGTTCATCTCCCATACTGTTGGCAAAATTTGATAGTTTTTCCTATAATTACTTCTTTTAAGAGCTGCTGGCTTCTGTTAGTCACATGTTTATTCAATGATATGTTACTTACAGTGACATTAAGACCTGTCCCATTTGTGTCATGCCTCTCTCTTACACTTCTTATTCACTGGTGTCATACAGTAATGTCACTCATCTTGCTCTGTGTAGGTACGTTATATTCAGCATACAGCTCTACACAACAAGCTTCTAATCTTATTTTAAAAATAAGTCTGCCGTTCTGATAAATTCATCTTGATTGACCTAGGTCAGCTATTAATTTGTTTAAATACCTGAGATTGATGATATTTAAGATCTGTCATTATCCAAGTTGACTGGAATACTTTTCTAAAATCTTGGCAGCTTGCTGAATTTCTTTTAGACTTCTGGAGCTACTGTTTCAGGACCTCCTGATGAAAATCTGTTTCCTTGTATGCTACGTGCTCAGCTCTTTAAAACTGATTTTTTGGTCTGTTCACTTCAGAGTAATGAAATACAGTGGCAACAATGTAGAAAGTTTACTATTGCTAGTAACAACAATAGTTTTCCACTATTGTTGCTGGCAGATTTCTTGCACACACCCGCACACACCCACACACACCCCGCCCTGCCCCAAGTAACTAGCAGGAATGTAATGCTCTGTGTGTGTGGTTTTTAACTGTGCTACCCATTCTTTCTTCCTTAATTGATAAATGTAATTTCTTTGAGTCCCTTAAATGAGATGATTTCAAACTATGGGGTTTCTACAGATTTCTCCCATTCCCCCCTGCCCCGTCTCCAACCCCTGCCTTGGTGAGGCTTCTGTATTTACGAGCTTCTAAACTAAGTGATAATTGATTTTAAAAAAAATTCAGTTATGCAGGATGATGTATTTTTTAGTTACTTTCACATAGATTGTGGGTGAAGTAGAAACTCTTATTTAGTCATCTTGTCTATAGGTTTTTGAGCATTTCATGAAATAATCTTAAGTAGTTCACAGATAATTAGAGAAAATTTCCTCTGTGCTTGTAGATGTGGTTTCTTAAGTCATCAAGTACGTATTACTGATTTGGATTTCTTACTTGCCATGTGCCAATAGAGTAAGCACTTATTATTTATTGCATCAAACACAATATTAATTGTTGATTCTGTGACTGGCCCTGTCCAGCAAAAACAAACTTTACCTGTGCATAGGTAAGCACAGGAGAATGATGTGTCTGATTTGGAGATAGTTTTCTGTATTCCATCATTCTTTATCTGTTAAAATAGTGTTATGCAGAACTTCTTCCTATTATAGCTCATATTGAAATGAAGGATTTTTTTTTTCTGAGAAAGTTTAGAAATTCAGTGTCTGTGCTGATAGAATTAAAGCAAAGCATCCTTGCCTGTGACCTGCTGTGTAAACCCCCATACAGCTGACTCTTATATGCTGAGGGGGGCAGTTTTCTTTTTTGTAATGTGATGTTGGCCTTTTAGTATTTTGATCTATAAGCTTTGGTAATTATTTTATGACTTCTCCTCTCCTTCTGCCATCTTGAGTGTTCTGAGTAGGTGGTAACTTCATGTTTGATTTGGTTGTGATTTCAGCAAAGGCATCTTGATCAATGCTTTGGAAAGGAGCTATTCTAATTAATTCCACACTTGTCTGTAAGTAGTTAGGCTTTCTCTTTGCTGTCTCTTGTTCTATGTGAGAACTTACTCCCATGACTTGTCCTGTCCTTTATTTATAAAGTGGTCTCAGGGAGGCTAGCAAACCCATTACCATAAAACACCCTGTTAACTCAAAGTTAACAAAGTTGAAATTCAGACCCGCAACCTTAGTGCCATTTACCAAGTCAATATTTTGTTTATGAAATGTTGAAAATGTCTCTTCTGGGAGTTATTTTAATTGTTTTACTTCAGAGTGCTTATCTTCTGGTTGTTAAAATACTGCTACTATGAAGATGCTGCTTGTTTCATGTATTTTAAAAAGCAAGTTACTCCTGATGATATGGTGAGATTAAGAAAATCAAACGATGGCTGCCTTTTTACAGGGTTGGTGTAGGTTTCTGTTTCTTGTTCTAGCTGTGTTCTTGCATTGTTTCTGCAGGGCATGCCTGGGTGGTTGTGATCAGGAAGGTGAGGGGAAAGTCATGTTTTCCTAGTATATTTTATAAACTTTATGAACTAAGCTCTCCAAATGGAAGTGTTATTTTAAAGAGGCAAGGTTCTAAATTTTCTTAAAAGATGAGAAGTTATTACTGCTCATGTAGTTTCTGTGACAGTTACTTTGGGACTCTGATGCTCTGCTACTTGTTATGAAGTATTTGACTATTTGCTATAGAAGTCATGAGACTGGCAGGCTGGATAGGATCATTGAATGGTTTGGTTTGGAAGGGACTTTTAGAGATACAATTCAAACCCCCTTGCCATGGGCAGGGACACCTTCCAGTGAAGGGAATTGCACAGGTAAAAGTACAGTGCTTTTTCTACCCTAATAAAAAGAAATTGTAAGGGAACGCTGGAATACGATTCAGACAACTTGAGTTTGCTTTTCATCTGAATTGTTTACATTCAGTGGTGTTTGGTAGTTGAGTTAATTCTTGTTTCTGTTTGAATTCATGTTTGCAAAGTAATGAAATTGTGACTTTAGCCTAGAATGTTTGATTTGATTGACTTGAGTGGGGGGAAAAAAAACCAAACCAGATTTTTTCTGTAAATTAAGGTTTGCTAGCTCTGAAAGCATCTGCCTGTGTTATGAGTAGATAGACCATTAACATTTATAACACTGAGCACTGCTGCTTTTTTTATTCCAGGCACAGAGAACTTGCACTTGGTATTTTCCTACTCTGTCTGGGTGCTAAGAGATTTTCCTGAAGATGGACTGAAGGTAAGCGTGTTTGAAACGGGCACCTTGCCATTAACGTTCTTAATGCAGTGTATGGAATTGAGAGAACTCAATGTAAGAAGACCTGTATTAATGCTAAATCCAATCCAATAAATAAATAATTTATATTTTGTATGTTCAGTATTGTGGTAAGATAAGCAATAGATAGAGTGCAGGACAGCCTTTCAATTTTTCTTACTTTTTTGCGTTCTTAAGGAATACATTATCTTGAAGTAAGTAGCTAGGAACCTTTGATACAACATTTAATATTGTTGATATCACACTTATTGCATAAGAGCCTGATTGAGTAGTTAAATGTCAAATGTTAATTTTCTTTTCTTATTTTCCTTTCCTTTTTGATACAGAATTGCCTCCTTGTATCTGGGAGGCGTTGGGCAGAGCAAGAGATTTTTAACTAAGGCAGAAATGGTGATGTTTGTTAATCCTTTCAGATGTGACATAGCTTCTGAGTGCCTGAATAAGCTTTTCAGAATTTTTTTATGTTCTTGTGCTTACTCTTTGGATACATTTGATGATATACTGGTCTTTGGTGCCTCAGAGAAAACACACTGTGGCACTTAAATTAAAAATAAGTAAATAAATCGCCATGGTTTGAATAAGATTTTGTTTAACAGATATTTACAGAAGACCTCCCTGAAGTGGAAGCTCTGCCACGAGACAAAGTGCTCAGCTTCTTGATAGAAAACTTTAAAAGCTTGACTATTCCTTATCTGGTAAGAACTCAATCTCTACTAATGAATTCCATTCAATACAACATGTTGCATGTCAGACTTCAGTTCTCCAAGCTTTAGAACTTGATGCTGTTTTGGAGAATGGTAGCATTGCCAAAAGTTGTGCAAATCAAAAATAACTAAAATAGATGAAATTCTGAAGTCAGGGTTGCTGACGGCAAGCATCGAACTGTTACTTGCTTATAACAAATTCTTTTCCAGAGGAAGTGTCTACAACTGAGCCTGAGTGTTTATTTACAGGAACACATCATTCACATCTGGGAAGAAACTGGTGCAGAGTTTCACAACTGTCTGATCCAGCTGTACTGTGAGAAAGTGCAGGGCTTAATGAAAGAGTATCTCACCTCTTTCCCTGCAGGTATGTTTAGTCTGTTCTGGTGGGAAGGCCAGGGGCATAGGACAGCACAAGGGAGCCTTCACAGTGTATTACTGTAAGCCTGCCCCTCTTCACGTCCAGAAGATACCCCAAGTGTTGCAGTTCCTTCATCAACATAGGTTGTGGGTTTGTAGAGAAGTCTAGTTCACTGCTTTTCTAGAGATAGTAAGGGACCAAGTGACACTTTGTTCATGATTAAGTGGAATGGAAGCTACTGCTCCCTGAATTCTGTACATTGAGGGTGGGAAAGGGTCTTGAATAACTGAGTCTGTTGTCTCGTGTTTTAAGGGGCTGAAGTAACTTGTCAGGTGCACCAGAATTCTGGACCATGTGACAGTTTCATCAGCATTTGGTTCCTCCACATAATATTTTATCATCTTCTGTATACTAGTGTAATGACATAGCTCTAATACCATAGCTTATGTTGTTTTCATCCATACAGATAAAACTCCTGTGCCTGCTGGGGAGGAAGGAGGAGACTTGGGAGATTACCGGAAGAAGCTTCTACTTTTTCTGGAGAAGTCTAGCTGGTATGAACCTAGTCGACTAATTAGTGACTTCCCCTTTGATGGTGAGTTCAGTTCCCATAGTTTAATTAAACGCTAGCTTATTGCATTGTACAGCAAAATCTCCTCACTTCTTGTAGAATTGTGGTAACTGGAAAGAGGAGATGGCTATATCTGTAATTATAGGCCACTGGTGTGTATACCAGTGTATACTAATTCTGGTCTTTCTGGCACAGTTGCATTTACCAGTCTCTGTTGGATTTCTGTAACTGTTGGCCTAAAACCTAGTGGTGTCTCCTATCATGTAAATACTTAGCATGACTTTTTGATGAGTCTGAATTGCTCAACAGATCTGAAGTTTGTTGTTTCTTAAGAACTCATAAAATGTTGCTGAGACTAGTGTGAAGTACACTCAGAAGTCTCAGTGTGACTTTAACCTGTGATTAGAGTACAGTTCCTTCTGCCAGTCTGGTTACCAATGGAGCTTATGTTGTCATTTCTCTGTAGCTATTGACTAATCTTTCATGCTGTCACTAGGTCTCCTAGAAGAACGTGCTCTGCTCTTGGGTCGTATGGGGAAACATGAGCAAGCTCTGTTTATTTATGTTCATATCTTGAAGGACACGAATATGGCTGAAAAGTAAGGGTTTCTTTATTTTTTTTTTATTTTATTTTTGCAAGACTTAGTTTGCTCACTGCCTTATGGATAGGATGTGTAGTGAAATGTTGCTGTATGTGGAGCATGAATTCTGTAACCCTTCAGGATATTCTAGGTTTTCATGTTTTCTTGACTTGTAGGCTCTTCCAGGTATCTGTTCATTACAGATGATGGTGCTATCCCTGTGAGGTTTAACTTTTTGTGCTCTTTTGTCATTGAATGTGACCATCATCAGAGTTCTTTGTTTCTACCTGTCCTTAGCTTGGGAACTTCTTTCTGATGTTGTGCTTCCTTTCTATTTGGAGAGGCCTTCGCTAGTCTGAATGCAAAGTTAAGCTCCTTCACTTAGCAGAATCCTCTCTAGTAAAGATACAGCATTTTCCTAGATGTGCCCTGTCGGGGAACCTTCTGACTGAATCTAAAGTACTTAAGTGAAAATACCTGCCAGTATTGGTTAATTGTACATCTGAATACTGGGACCTGTTCAGCATAACTTCTTTTAAAGCTAGTTTCAACAAATGCCTGTTCGAGGACATTCAACCCCTGTATTCAGCGTACACTAATGAACAGTATCTCTTTGGGATTTAGAAACAGTAATTAGATGTATCTACACATATATTTTTATGCTATGTGTTTATCGGAAGCATCTTTTTTCTCCCCTTTTTACAGCTTTTTCCACCTTTACAGCTGAATTAGATTCTGCATGAAAGCTTTTTAAGTTGATTGGAAGTGGGAGACTTGCACAAAACCTCCTGTTTCTCAGCATTGTAATGCAGAGTAAATGGTGTCATTTTGTTATGCCACTTGACTAGTTCACCAGAGTTGGATGTGTGGTCACCTGCCTTGGATGGCTTCAGTAATTAAAACATATACATGTTAATTTCTGTGGACTGATTTTCTGTGTTCCAAAACTGTCCTGCATTTCACTTGATTCTTCTCTGTTTCAGCTACTGCCATAAACATTATGACAGAAGCAAAGATGGCAACAAAGATGTAAGTAGCTTCATTTTTGCAGTCATCCTTTTCAGTAAGGATGTACGAGACTATTCATACCACATTAGGGACTCAAAGGTCTTGCTCTGTGTAGACTTTTTCAGGGTTTGTGTAGGTGGACAGAACTCCATCTATAAACTTGGAATGTAGGAATTGCTAGGTTATTGCTTGGGGGGTTTTCTGTTGTTGTTTCCTTTTTTGTTTGTTTGTTTGTTTTTGTTTTTTGCTGAGAATGTTACCGTATCACTGGAGTTCACCATGTATTCTGTAGCTAAAGGTCTGGTGGAATTCGGAAGGCAAAATACTGTGTGCATATTCCACATACATCTACAACAAAGTTAATGGTAAAAAGCAAAGAATTGTTAGTTTCTAAATGTTATAAGTGAGTTATGTAAGACAAACGAGAGAGGTGTGATTAAAACTATTTCTATAGAAAAACCTTAGTACAGAACATAAGTCTTAAAAGGCCTTGAATGTCAATGGTACTTTTCAGTTTTTGTGGGTTTTAAGAGTTATTTAAATGAGCACTTCAGAATCTTGAGTGGCATGGGTACAGATTATTAGTAGCATTGTAGCATTGCTGGGTTCTACCAGCATTGTCAATTGTGGATGTGTGCAGTGTTTTCAGAACTTACCTTTTGTGTGCAACAGGTCTATCTGTCGCTGCTTCGGATGTATCTCTCCCCACCTAGTGTTCATTGCCTGGGACCAATCAAGATGGAAGTACTGGAGCCTCAAGCCAATCTGCAGGCTGCTCTGCAGGTTTTGGAACTACACCACAGCAAACTGGATACCACCAAGGTAAGGAAGACTTGTAAGTACTTGGTTTGTACTGTTGGTGGAAGATGCTGGTGTAGACGTGGGCAGACTTTAACAATGTCAAGCTAAATGTGTCTATTTCTATTCCATTTTGTTCTCTATTCCTTTTTAATTTTTCCTAACTAAGTATATTCTGCTCCAGGCAATAAACCTGCTCCCAGCAAATACACAGATTAGTGAGATTCGAATCTTCTTAGAGAAAGTCCTTGAAGAAAATGCTCAGAAGAAAAGATTTAATCAAGTACTCAAGAATCTTCTCCGTGCAGAGTCTCTGAGGGTAAGTACCCACCACCTGACATTTCTTGGAATGGTGTTTTAAAGCAGATGTTTACTATTTAAATTAATGTGTGTCCTCTAGATGGTGCTGTAGTGCCCCTGAAATTAGCAGATGCGCATCAAGTAGGTCGAATGTTCCTTTTTCAGCAGGTGGCGAGTACGTTCATTTTAGTTTGGATGAGGTGGGTGTCTGTGAGTCTCTGGACTCATTGTGCTCTGGTGTGCCCTGCAGGATGATTTCAGAGAGCATAGACTGGATTTCTTTCAGATAAACTAAACCATATGGTGCAGTTCAAAAGTTCACCTGAATACCCCTTAATGGTTAGAATGCCTTAGTCTGTGAACCAGACTAATTGAAAGTAAAATCTTGCAGTTCATACAGTGTGGGTGTTGGGTGTTCAATGCCACCTGCTCTGCCCTACAGACCTACAGCTTCTTCTGTGCTGTACAACTTGCTAATGTAGATACAGCCACTGAGAATTAATTGTGACACTTTTCAGTTTTATCAGACTGCAAGGCAGCTGTTGTGTGGCATTGCCTTTTGAGAAAGTTTGGGAGTTTTGTTTTGTGTGTTCTTCTTTAGGTCCAGGAAGAGCGGATCTTGCATCAGCAAGTGAAATGCGTTATTACAGAGGAGAAGGTGTGCACTGTATGTAAAAAGAAGATAGGTAACAGGTGAGATAGCATGTACTTTAATGCTTGGGAGACTGAATCAGTTATGAATCTACAAAATGTAAGCAAAAATGTAACTAAAAATATAGCAAAATTTAGCATGTGTATACACACAGAGAACAGCAGTATGAGGGAGATTTGAAGAGTTTTTGAACTACACATCACTCAGCTGGGTGGGTGGGAAAACATCAAACCTTTAGTCAGTGAAGTTTATTGAAAGAGTTGAATCCTGCTTTCAACAAAGGAGAAGAAAATCCCTTCAGAAACTCTTAGGGCTTCTTAGTTCACAACTCTAGAAGGCAGAAAATTGCTTCTCATATTGAATTTGGAAAATTTTCTATGAACACTGCCTACTACTCACTCTTAACTAGTATTAAGAAAGATGATATTAAAAAAAAAACAAAGACATGTGTAATAGTTTTCTAGATCTGATGGCTTTGTAATTCTCTGCCTGATTTACATATTGTAGCCTAAGTATTTTAGGACATGTAAAGGTAGAACTGATTCACTTGATACATGAATGTCACAAATTTTTCTTTTACCATTTCTAGTAGGTAATTATGGATTAATATAAAATGCAAATTTTATTTGCCCTTTTTCCTCTTTGAACTCCAGTGAAATGCCACATGACGAGCTTAGTCGTTGTTTTTCTTGTTGATGTGAACTCTTCTGAGATATTAGAAACATTCACAGTGATAGGGAAAGGTTCTTATTCCAAAAGATTTTAATGAACATAAGTGTAAATATACTTACTGCTGTGCATATTAAATTTTTGTCTTTTAATGTGTAACATGTAGTATCAGAATTTAAATTTGCATATGCAGTATTGTTTTGGTTGTCTAGGATTTTTCTAATGCTGTTAAGTTCAACAGGGTTTTGAAGGGCATGTCAGCATGTCACCTTGTCTTTAAATTGCTACCAGTGACTTCCAAGTAAAGTGTGCCTATAGAAATGAGATACTATTTTAAAAAAAAATTAAACTCTTACAAAATCCACAGAATTCTCTTGTGTGGTTTTCTTAAGAATAGTCAGGCTGTAATTTTAACAAGAAAGTGTCACTTTAATGTAAGCATTTTTTTCTGGTTCTGCACAACTTTAGTTCTCTTGTGAAAACTATGTCTGTATTAACAGTTACTGTTTTGTATCCTGTTTTTTTTTTTCTTTTTTACAGCGCATTTGCTCGATACCCTAATGCAATAGTTGTGCATTATTTCTGCTCCAAAGAAGTCAACACACTGGACACCTGACCGTGTCATGGTCAATATTCCCGCCATTCGTATGACATTCAGAACTGACGACTTGAGAAGTTGACGCCTCTGGGATTTATTTTTGTTTTTCTTTTGAGGCTTGTTGCTAGGTTCTCTTACAATGGGTAGAAGTCGTTGCATCTGTGGACTGACTGTACCTATCTGGCAATGTCGATATACTAGAAAATGACTTCAACTACGTTATTATAGTGCTGGCAACTACACTGAACATCTCAGTACTCAGATGAAGAATAGAAATGGATTTTTGTATTGCACTCCAACCTTGCGAATGAGTTGTTAGACAGCTGTTGGGTGTTCACAGTCAAGTTTTACTATAAAACTTACCTCCTTAGGGTGACAATGTTATGATTTGACCTTGTATGTAAATAATTCTTAAAAAAAAAAAAAGAAAATTCCTTTTAAGCCTTTGCAGCTGTATCAGTGTTGCATGGAGATCACCAGATGTTTGGCCTAGAGAAAGCTTCTGTGCCTATTTCTAGACCTAGAATATAGAATTTTTCTTTCATCTCAGTAATAGGAATGTTTAAGAGCTGGCCAGAGGAATCTTTTTATTGATACTCAGTGTTATCACCTGACCTTCTGCTAAGAAGTTCCACAAGAGATAGTCAGACAAATAGCAGATACCACTAGTAAGATTTTTTTTTCTTTTTACTTCAGTTTGAGAGCTGTAACTTGAATTAACTTGTGTGTTGTTTGCACTGAATGTGTTCACTCTGAGTGTGAGTGAAAGCTCAGAGACTATTCTAACAAGCTCACATCTGCATTCATACCAAAAAGCAAAGAACACCCCGTAAAGGAACTTCTGAAGAGCGTGAACTATAGTCATGGCTTGAGCTTCTAGACTATGCTTATGTAAGTTCTTTGGTCTCCAGTTCACTTTCTGGCATTGGAATAATCCAAAGTATTTCAACATCTCTCTATTTTAAATGCTCTAGAACTGTGTTCTGCTCAGGCTGGTACTGTTCTTAGGTGACTCTTGGGCCAGAAGTCTTACCTACAAGAACTGCATTATACCCTACCCCTTGTAGGTTGTAATATTTTTGTCTAACTTATTTTTTCACACAAACCTCAGCAGATTTGTATCAGAAATATGAAAGTGTTTGGTACAGAAAGGATCTGTGCAGTGGCAATGAAAAGACAGCAATAGCAAATAACCCAATAGAGTGTCTATTTGACGCCCAACATCCTGGTCTAGCAATACTTATAAATATGTAGTTATTAAATAGTATGGAGCATGGCACATAAGTACCAGATATCACCTTTTAATGAGTAAATAGATGAATAAAGCCTGTCTGACAAAGGTGTGATTTGGTCTCGGTTTACTTAAGCTGTTGTTAACAAGAGTGTTTTTTAGGAACAGATCTGCTGTAGGCTGACAAGAATCCTAATTCACTTTCATTTGCCAGTGTTACTAGTCTCCCTTGATTACTGTTTGTTTTTCTCCCTTTCCACATGTGTTTGTATTTATTGTTCCTCTGCCATGCATCCTTACAGATTTCTTGGTCCAGTGTTTTGCTACTTCTGTACCTGGATGTCTTGGGCAGTATTGCTACTGATGTCTTTCTGCAGAGGCAGGGTAGAGGGAATCTGTGGTGTTAATGTTTTTAACTTTGTATTTCTTCTATTTGAAGAAGAGAGCCTAAAAATACTTACATTGGATTTGCACATTCTGTATAGATCTTTATATACTAGTTCAGGTACAGAGGGAAAGATGGTTTGGGAGAGTTGTGTTTACAGGTCATTGAAAATGAAAGAAGGGTATTTAAAAAGGCCCTGTATTCTTTGTATACAGATATAACAACATTGCTCTGATTTTTACCTATCTTATGTTCAGTACTCTTAGTCTGATTTTTATTTACCTTCATTATCTGCTACCAGGAGAACTGTAATCATGTATGAGGATCTTCATCGTGCACTTACACAGTTAAGGTTGTGCCTCTGTTCACTTCCATTGCATACCTTTTACAGAGATGTGCTTTGTGATGTAACTTTTTGTTGTTTTTCTTGTTGGTTCTTATAATGTGGTTTGGGTTTACTAATCATACAGCAGGTTTATCTAAAGCAATAGATTGTAATAAATATTGTGAACCAGTGTGTTTTTCAGTCATTGTGCGGTTAAGCTTCTCTGGGCTGCTGTAGATTTTTGTTTTGGTTTATTATTTTTATTTTTACTTTTGTACTGTATTAGTCTTTACTTTCTCCTGGAATTCAGACCCAATGTAGGGGCTCCCAGTATCACTCCTACTTCAAGATGTGTAATTCAGATAAGGTCATATCCTAGGAGAGCTTTCATCGCTGCTTAACTTTGTTTTTTAAATCTAGAAGTTTATCATATGCTTGCTCATGAATGTTCTCAAAATCCTACTAAATCCAGTTTTGTATTCTTTTCGAATAATGTTTTTGAAAGTCAGATTCCATTAAATACATACTTCATAGAGAACATTAAAATTAATGACAACTGTTTTTCTAGTGGTGGTATGCTGCTTTGGGGTGGGGAACGGTGTTGAGCAATGTCTGACCAAATCAGGAAACGTTTAGATTCATGGGTTTGCAGTTGCTTGAATTGTAGGTCACAGACTAGACTAGCATTGGAAGTAGAATATAGATCTTCAGTTTTCCCATTCTATAGAAATGGGGGATGTCAGCACTGAAGAAAAGTCTTTTATCTCCATATTGGACAGTTAATTATATTAATATTTCTGATGAAGACCAGCCCACCCAAAAAAACCCACACAAATCAAAACCTTGGTAGCATCCTTTGGAATTTTCATCTCTTCTAATTCTGCACTGCAGCTCAGTTCTCCCCTTAGTGCTGGTAAGGGGACCAAAAGGGGTCCCTCATATGTTTTAAGCACTGTATAGTACAGTTGATGGTGTTCATGCTTTCTGTCAAAAAAAGCCAGCTGAGTGAAATGTAGATATACATCTACCACTATGGGAGTGCTAATTCAAGCAGTAGTCACCAGGTATGAGGCTATCTTTGTTGCCTCCTGTTTTGATGCTGTTTTGCTTGCTTGCTTCTTAGATCTCCTAGGAAATGACAAAAGAAGCAAGTAGCTTCTTTTTGGATAGTAAGTAGGCTGTCAGCAGTGCTGTATATACCTAAAACTGGACAGAAATACAGTTTGCTAATAGATGATGTGTAGACTATGAAGCAATTCTTAAGCATGTGTCCTAATGAGCCTTCAGTTGTTCTCGAGAGATGAATTCAAGAGAAATTCTGTTAACATGAGATCCTTCTACTAAGATTCCGTTGGAAAAGAAGAAAAAACTTCATAAGGCAGGTAAGCCTGATTATTAAATACAATTGGGCATTCACAATACAAGCTACAGGCTTTATATACTGCCTGTAATAAATGGTTTAGATTAAGTTGTTAAGATTAAATTGTTTAGATTGTTAAATGTTAAAATTAAATTGTTTAGATTAGACCGACCTGATCTTCTATGATCAGGTGACCCACCTAGTGGATGAGGGCAAGGCAGTGGATGTTGTCTACCTGGACTTCAGGAAGGCATTTGACACCGTCTCCCACAGCATTCTGCTGGAGAAGCTGGCAGGTCATGGCATAGACAGGAGGACTCTTCGCTGGGTTAGAAACTGGCTGGATGGCCGAGCCCAGAGGGTGGTGGTGAATGGAGTAAAATCCAGTTGGTGACCAGTCACAAGGGTGTCCCTCAGGGCTCAGTTTTGGGACCCGTCTTGTTTAATATATTCATCAATGACCTGGATGAGGGAATTGAAGGTACTCTCAGTAAATTTGCAGATGACACAAAATTAAGCGCAAGTGTGGATCTGCTTGAGGGTGGGAAGGCTCTGCAGCGGGATCTGGACAGGCTGGAGAGATGGGCTGAGCTCAATTGTATGGAGTTTAACAAAGCCAAGTGCCAGGTCATGCACTTCGGTCACACCAACCCCCAGCAACGCTACAGGCTTGGGGAGGAGTGGCTGGAGAGCTGCCTGGCAGAAAAGGACCTGGGGATGTTGGTCAACAGCCATCTGAACATGAGGCAGCAGTGTGCCCAGGTGGCCAAGAAGGCAATGGCATCCTGGCCTGGATCAGAAATGGTGTGACCAGTAGGAGTAGGGAGGTGATTGTACCCCTGTACTCGGCACTTGAGACCACACCTTGAGTGCTGTGTCCAGTTTTGGTCACCACAGTACAGGAGGGACATCGAGGGGCTGGAGCGAGTGCAGAGGAGGGCAACAAAGCTGGTGAAAGGGCTGGAAAGCATGCCCTATGAGGAGCGGCTGAGGGAACTGGGTTTGTTTAGTCTAGAGAAGAGGAGGCTGAGAGGAGACCTTATTGCCCTCTACAACTACCTAAAAAGAGGTTGTAGGGAGGCTGGTGTTGGTCTCTTCTCTCAAATTAGTAATGATAGGACAAGGGGGAATGGGCTCAAGTTGAGTCAGGGGAGCTTTAGATTCGATATCAGAAGGAAATTCTTCATTGAGAGGGTGGTTAGGCCCTGGAACAGGCTGCCCAGGGAGGTGGTGGAGTCACTATCCCTGGAGGTGTTTAAAGAACGATTAGATGTGGAGCTTGAGGATATGGTGTAGTGGTTAGAGAAATGCTAGGACAAAGGTTGGACTTGATGACCCTGGAGGTCCTTTCCAACCATAATGATTCTATGATTCTAAGTGTGATTTCTCCATGTTAGCTTTTGAAGATAAATAAAACCAAATATGACAGTCAGTGTAGTAGTATGTGAAAATGCAAACAAATTGCTTTTTCAGACCAGTGTCTATCTTTACCATACCATTTAGTACCATATGAGAGCATCACAGCAAGTTGCTGGCTGTTTTTCAGTGTTTGCTTTTTGCCTGGGCATTAATGCCAAGTCTGTGAATTCATGAACTAGTACCAACTTGTGTTCTAGATGTTAGTGCCTATGATTTCATTAATTTTCTTAAATTCTGCTGTAGTGACTGACACTAATGACAGGAAATGATTAATGAAAGGGACCTTGCTGAGAATGTGTCACGTTCTTATGTTTGTGTGGAGCTGTTGACATGCTGTGTTACTGGCTTTCATAATTCTCTGTCACTTTCTAGTTGTTGAAACACTGACATTTGGGGTTTTTTGTTGTTTTTTTTGTTGTTCTGCTGCTTCAGTTTCAAGCTCTTTAATAGTTGTCTCCAGACAAGCCAACTGTCAGCAGCTGTAATAAAGTATTTCTAGTAAACAATTTCCTTTACTACTTTAAGGCACAATAGATTCATTAAAAATCCTCCCTACTTGTGCAATTTTTCAAGAAACTTTGGTGAAAGAATCCAGACTCAGCTACGTGGAAATTAGAGTACAGGGGGAACAAGGGCAGGCTGGTCGTGTAGCAAGAGGTTGGACATGGTGCTGAAGCGATACTGTCTTGAGGCATCCTAATGCAGACCAGACTGTGGTCTCTGCTCTGGCATCCCTGAAACTTCTCTCAACAGCTACAGTCAATGTCAAAGTCCTTCGGGCTTGTAAGAATTTGCTTTAAAACGTTTCAGGGTCTGTGACTGTGAGAGGGTTTAAAATGTCTGAAGCCCTTGATCAGGTTGCTGTAACTCTGAAAAAAATCTGGACTGGGAGTTCCGAGGTTGCGGTTTAATCACAGAGCGGAGCTTCCTCCCAGCCAGGGCTTCCCTGCTCGGAGCTGCCCTGCTGCCTTCAGCGTTCACCAGCGCTTGAGAAACCTGCCAGCGAGGTTTGGAACGGGGCTGCTCGGCAAGCGCAGGCCCCACCTCCGCCTCTCGCGGGCAGAGCGCAGCCCCGGCCTGCGCCGAGCTTCGCCCCGAGCCCTCAGGCAGCCGCGAATCTTTTTCTCTATTTTCTACGTTCCCCCCCCACCCCCCGTCAGGTTTTCCGCGGAGACGACGAGACGTTTCCCCCGATGTTGTACGAGGTGCTGCGGGGCCCGTTTCCAGCCAGAGCGCTGCCTTTCCTGGCAGCCGTGCTGTTCCAAAGGAAGGAGAGGAAAGAGACTGGGTTTTACCGCTGGCGGGTAAGACGAATTGTTGGGGCAGCGTTGCTGGGCTGCTGCCTTCGGCAGGGGCTTGCTGCGCAAGTGGAAGCCAGTCCTGTGCTTCTGCGGGAGTTAATCAGAGAGTGGTTCACTAAGGCAAGACTTCAGATAAGGATAATGCTAACGAAGAGTACAGGTTTTTTATTAAATCCAGGGTCTGCGTGAGGCAAAGCAGGGCAGGTCGCTGTTTCCTTAAATTTTTGGGAGCTGAATGAAGCTGATGCCAAGTACTTTTTTGTTTTGTTTTGTTTGTTTGTTTTGGGGGGGTGGGGGGAGTGTGAGACTCCTAAATACTGTGCTTTGCATCAGTACAGACAGAATAGTGCTTCTGTGCTCTCTCACAAAACACCCTTGATGATCATTCCCTTCCTTTCTGCTCTCTACCTCATCCCACAGGGCTTAATAGTGTAAAATAGGCAAAGATTAGTGATGACTTCACCCCCTGTTCACAATGCAGCGCAACCACATTAGATAAAGTGGTTTCAGCGTGTTTGTCCTTTAACTGGTGTATAATCTTTCCATTGTATACTATGGTCTGGCCAATAACCTCAGTTTTGAATTACACTAAATGTTTGTGAAGGAGCCTTTGCCTTGGAGATCTGATCTGTAATCTGATGACCTGTCCCACTGCCTTTCCTTGCCCCCTACTCAAAAACTAAAATTAAAAAAAAAATCTGCAACTTAAAATTGAGGTGACCATTAAATGTCCCAGGATGGCTTGCTGCCCAGATGCCTCTCTTACACTTGTCCTTGCTGTGTGATAAAAGTTATCTGGTTGGCTTTTTTTATTGTTGGCATTTAGTACTTGGGAAATCAGGGTAGAAGAGACTCATGTTAGCCTGCCGATTGCCATTAACCCATAAACCACTGGATGGGATGTTTCCTCTCAGATGCTCACTGTATGAATAAAAATAAATTCAACACCACCCTACCACTGGTAGGGAGAGATTTTGTGTTGACTAGTTAATGGCAACTAAGCAAGACATGGGGCAGCAAGATCACCCTTTTGGATTTGTAGGTGAAGCCAGCAAGATCAGATCTCTCTAATTTTCTGAAGTTTAGCCTTAGTTTCATGAAGCTAAAGACAACAGTAAACCAGGAGCAAGCCCAGTGTTTGCTGCTGCTGTTGTGATACTGAGCTGCTAGCACTCCTCATATCACTTGGCTCACCTGAAAACTTGCCCTTCAGAAGACCATGCTGCTTATGGCTGGATCTGAAGTCTCCTTTTGTGGCTGTGGGTGCACATTTCTGGGAGAGGAGGGAAAGTGCAAGGGGTGCCAAGGAAAGAGTCTGCTTTTGGGTCTAAAAGCAAATTTGTGGGCCTTTGCTCAAAAGGAAGGGAATTACCGGTGGCAGTGGAAACAAGATGGCGAGAAAGTACTCCCTTGGTGAACTGGACGTTTCTTCGAGCTGTCTGACTTGCTTGGTAGCTGTGAAGGGAGAAGAAAATGTGGCTTATAAGTTATATTTTTATTTGCTATTGACAACATTTTTGTAATGAAACTGGCACGCTTATGGAGAGTCTTGTGCGTCCACGGAGAGGTGTGGAGTGGATCTCAGCAATTGCATCCCACTGTACAGACAGGTGTTCTGGGCTGTAAGGAAGGACTACTGTGTCCTGTAGCTGGGATAACCTGTTTTGCAGTTTCTTGCTGTTGCATCACCACCTTCAGTTTAGATGAAAGATACAGGCAGTTCTTAGCAGGGTTGAATCTGTGAAAATTGAGTCTTGTAACCTCGTCTAAGGATTTCAAGGGGTGTTTGATTTTGTTGGTTTGTTTTCCTCAGATGAGCTCTGGAAAAGGGGTGAATCTGAAAAAGATCATTAAACAGCAAAGTAAAAATTTGTTACTTGCATCCATTGTGTACATTAGTATGCTGTCAGTATACTCTGGTATAGGCAGAACTCTCATTATTTTTTGTCCATTTCCCATATAGATTTCTTGCCTGCCTTTTCTCTGATGCGTTCAGATAAAGCATATCTGATACCTTCACACTTCGTTACTCTGCAAGCTCACTTTGGGGTGTGTTATGACCTTGCTGTGCATTGGCTAAAAGATTAAGTCAAAAAGGCACATGGGAAGGTTCTGGAGTAATTGAGAGCACAGTGAAATGTCTGTTGAGTTTTATGGCCTTAAATTATGATCTGGGGGTGAAAAATGTATCCTCAGCTGTGTAATGATTGACTGCAAATCAAAGACACCTTTGGAAAGGGCTTTGTTTTGAACACATAACCATATGTTGACAGATAGCATATCCTTTTTTTACCCCACATGATCTGGGTGTTTTGTGTTTCCTCTGCTGAGTAGTGTCTGAACTCCAGCTGATAGGCAGGCTACACAAGTGAAAATGGGGGTGTGATTGCATAGTTCAATTTCTCAACAACCTAAAGAGTTGCAGCACCTTTAGGAAGTCGGTGAGAATAACATATGCAATCTTGAATTTTTTTTCCTCTGTTGTCTGTTCCCCAACTCAGCAATGTAGAAAGGAGGTCAGGCTTTGCCTGGGAAAACTAGTGGCAGTGATTGAACAAAACAGAGGGGATTAGGAACAGTTTAAAAAGCAAGAAAAACTAGTGTCTGAAGAGTGGAGCTGATGGTGAAATTCCATGTGAAGGCATGAGAGAAAGAGTATCCTCAACATGTCGATGCTGCATGTAGGAGCCCTTTAAGAGTCATAATAGTATAATTAGAGTTTATTTGCACAAATTTAATTTGGCACCTATGTCTGAGATTATCTTGGATACGTGTCGCTTTTACCCTTCACTTGTCGGTCAGAATGATGTACACAGTACAAAGATCTTCAGTGTACTATGTATGTCTTGGATTTATTGTGTTGTTCAAGTCCTGTTTTATGAAAGCTGGCAGGTATCTTAAAGTGATTAAAAAATAAGGAAAAATCCACAATCTATGACTAGTTAACAAACACAGTACTGTTCCGTTTATCAGATAAGGAATATTCAGGGCGAGTTTGACAGTTCAGGGTTCACTGAGTTCCTTGAGATCCTAGTTAGTGATATGTGGGCTCTATGTCTTCAGATAATATTTGGCTCTCTGCAGCATTTTCCTGTAAATGAAAATCCTGTTGAACTCAGTTACAGAAGAATACTTAGCATATCTGAAATTAAATTCTGATCTCAAGCCAACAACGTAGAAAATGGTGAATGTGAAGTCGTGATCACTTGCGGAAAGCATTTTGAAATGTGATTTAAGAACAGCAAAAGTTCTTAGCTGGCCAGAATTGTCGTAACTGACAGAAATGGGGCAGATTCCTATTCTGTTCGTGAGGCATACACAGTTGCTTCTGTACAGTCCCTGTGCTATATCCTTTCAAGCTGTTTTCTCTTGTCTTCTCCTGCCCTTCTTTCTCCTTCATGATCTTCTAGGATTCAGTTAGACTTTTTTTTTTTTCCTCTTCACATCCGGGCATTTGGATACTAATAGTACTTTCCAAAAATAGCCTCCCAGAAGCTTTCAAGAGCAAGAATTACGTTTTGATCTATGCTGGCAAAGTGACATGTGTGTTTAGAGTGCTGATACCAGTAATAGTCCAGAACGAAAAGGAACTTAAGGTTTGTCTTTTTTTCTTCAAACTGCCATGAAGTGTGTGTTGCTGCAAGGAAGTGTTTTGTTTTGTTTTTCTCATTGTAAACAGTCTATGCTTTCTATACCGTTGAGATTCTTGCAGTGTCTTCTGTTACTCAAGCACATGTGTGCCCTTGGCAAGTACTCTAAAACTAGCCAAGACATGAATAAAATTATTTGACTAGCTTTGGTATCTGTTTATCCTTCAGCAAGAATGAAATAAAGCAATTAATGATCTATAATTAGAGGAAACCCTAAATAAGGGACTTACTTTCTGAAGTCTGTGAGGAGTTACCCTAAGAATTCACTCATTGATGTGCTGAAAGAGTATTGATTTCCTTGTAGACTCACTTCCAGGACACTGGAAGTCCTGTGTATGTTCCCAAACTGACTCATTAATAGTTTATTTTGGTCTGTCTGGTCTGATCTGTTTTTTAGTGAATTAATACTAGTGTGGTTATAAAACAGGCATGCAGTTGGGTTACATGCTGAGCTTTTCCTCTCTTTCCAGTGGGAGAAGCATCCGTACTACGACCTAACAGTAAAAGTCCTCCGAGCCAGAAACATCAGGGGTACAGATCTGTGTAAGTATGTAGTCAAGGTATTATGAAAACAGGTGGTTTATGCAGTGTGTACCAGTAACACAGATAGCATCGTTATGGGAACTTCTTACCTACACATGTTGTATTGCCGTTATGTCTGAACAAAGGTTTCTTTTGTAAAGCATTATATATGTTTCAAAAGCTTGATGTGAGGCCAAGTTGCAGATTAACCCTGCTACCTTGCCGAACAAGATCAGATAAGCCATGGTAATATTTTGCTTCCGTGCTGCTTTATGTCCTACTGTAGCCCCTTCTGTGTTCCTTTTGATTTCAGCTCTCTGGTTATGGCAAATTTCATCCTTGCTCCTGCTGAACAGTCTTCTTGCACCTGGAAGTAACAATCTTAACTTCTAGATTCCAAATGTTTATTTTCTCAGTTGTAGTAGTGCTTTTTTTTTTTGTGTGCCTGCTATTTTGCTTATGTCACTTAATCTTCTTAAGGAAGTTGCTGGTTGACTGATTCCAAGATAAAATGCTTTTTACCTGTTCCCGGTTTTGATAGCAGGGTATATATTCCCTTCCTCTTATGCATCTGTGTGGACTAAAGCTTTCAGGCCTCTTTGGGGTGTTTGGATCTTTACAAATTATTTGAGACTTAATTCCTTCAGATTCCATACAGTAAGGTGGTTTGCCTGCTGTAAGTTTCGATCTGTCATCCGGCACCGAACTACTGAAATACTAAGTGACTGTCCAGGGAATGGATAACCCTCCTGAAAGCCTGAGGGCTAGAATCCCACTGTGAAGAGTTCTTTTTTGGCCTTTCTGTTCAATTGGAGTGAAATAAGGTTTCCATGCTTGCATTGCTAAAGACACTTGAACTGGAAGAAGGAAGAACCCTGACACAATTGGTTATTTTCAGGGAATGGAAATAGAAAGCTCAGCTTCTTGCCAGACTAGAAGAGGCTGCAGTAGTGGTGGATATTGTCTACTTGAACTTGAGTAAGGCTTTTGACACTGTCTCAGATAAGATTCTCATAGAGAAGCAGGTGAAGTAGGGGCTGGATGCATATGCAGGGAGTTGGATTGAAAACTGGCTGAATGGCAGAGTTTAGAGGGTGGTGGTCAGTGGTGTAGCTAGTGGTGTAACCTAGGGGTCAATTCTGGGTCCCATATTGTTCAATGTACTCATTAATAATCTGAATGATGGGGCAAAGTATACCCTCAACGAGTTTGCTGATGTTATAAAACTAGGAGAATTGACTGGTACACCATAGGCTGCTATCCAGAGGGACCTTGACAGGCTGGACAAGTGGGCTGACAGGAACCTCATACAGTTCAACAAAAAAGTGGCAGTCATGCATCTGGGGAGGAACAACCCTGTGCACCAGTGTGTGCTGGGGAATGATTGGCTGGAAAACAGCTTTGCAGAAAAGGATGTGGGGGGGCTTGGTGGGCAGCAAGCTGACCATAAGCTATCAAAGTCCTCTTGCTACAAGGAAGGATGATGGTATCCTGGGCTGTATTGGGAGGACAAAGAACTGCATCCTTCCTCTCTATTCAGCACTGACGAGGCTGCATTTGGACTACTGTGTCTAGTTGTGGGCTCTCCACTATGAGAGGTGCTTGAGTTACTAGAGTCTAGTGAAGGGACACTAAGACTGTAAACAATCTGGAGCATCTCTTACAGGAGGAAAGGCTGAGACCTGACACTGCTTAGCCTGCAGAACAGAAGACTCAGGGGGATCTTATGGATGTGTACAAGTATCTGAAAGGAGGGTTGGAAGAGGATGAAACTACACTCTCTTAAGTGGTGACCAGTGACAGGGCAAGAGGCAATGGACATGATATCAGCAGTAATCTGTGAAAGGTTGATCATCGTCATTTTGAATAGTTGGCCCTTCGAAGGGCTTTATGGTTTGAATGAACCAATAAAAATAAATATAGCTGCCTGATACTCAGTTTGCTGCTGTTTAGAGACATGTACTTTATTAAAGGCTTTTGCTTTGCTTTGCTTTACAAGTCCAGCTTTAAATTTGCACATTTCTGTGATGCAATGTGATCTAGAAAATTAGAAGCTCATGGGAAAGAGTATGTTTGGTTGAAGTTGTTCTGATGTCTGTGTCTGCACTCTTTGCTCTAGTGTCCAAGGCAGACTGCTATGTGGAACTAAAGCTGCCCACTGCATCTCCCATAATTTCCCGAACCCAGGTTGTTGACAACTCTGATAACCCAGAATGGAATGAAACTTTCCAGTATCGAATCCATGGTGCTGTCAAGGTAAGGAATGCACTTTGCAGAGTTGGTTGATCATTCAAAACCAAGGGATCTTTATTACACTCAAAACCAGTGTTGCTGGTGTCAGTCATCTTCAATAGTACAAAAAGCTGTGTATTATGTATGTCCAGTGATTGCCACAGCATTTTGTAACTGCACTGTCATGTAAACTCCAGCTAGAATTCTGTAAATGTCCTTGTGATACGACTCAGGAAAGGGAAGTTATGGCACTACCTGGTAGAGTTCAAGGAAATTCCTTCAGCATTCGTTCTCAAAGTAGACACTAAGGGAAGGAATATGTACTTTAAAAGATTAGTTTTAGTATGGCACTATTGCTTTGAGTAACATCCCAGGCTTTGGAATAAGGTACATATGAAGAAGAAACTTTCCCCCTCACTGGAGTATCTTTCTGTAATGGTTGGTGACAAAAATGAAACAGCAATTGACTTAAATTGTAAAAAAATTGCAAATTCAGCTTTAAAGCCATGTGAGCTTTTTCTTCCCCTGCAGGCTCATGAGGCCTCAGCTTGATTCCTGCTGTGATGCTGTGCCAGTGCAATTCTGAGTTCAGTCTTGTCTCCTTGAGAACTAGTTGCTGGGAGGCCATTTTTTGGGTGCTATTATGTACTCATTGTGTCCATTTCAATTAGTTTCTGCTGGATTTACCTGCTCTGAGACAGTGCCAAGCAGGAAGTGATAGGTCCCTTTAACATCCTGGTCTGAATTGTGCTGGAAGAATGGAAATTGCTGTTTCTTCCCCAGGCAAATCTGTGCCTGAACCTGGTGAAGGTACTGCCATATGCATTCAGATGGGGCCTCTCTCTAGATGGGAAGCTCAGAAAATCTTTTATCCAAGTACTGTCAACTAAGAGCTTTTTGCTTAACTGTGCTGTAAGTACTGCTGGAAACAGTGAGGAGTTCTTGAGGAGTGAGAATGGGGAAGGGTACTGGTTGATGCATAAAGTGTCTATTGTATACAGCTACTCAGGTTTGTAGAAGTGTTTCTGTATTCATCTGAGGCTGTTTATTTCTGTTTGGTTTTAGAACATTCTGGAATTGTCACTCTATGATAAGGATGTCCTTGTCAGCGATGAGCTCACATCTATCGTCTTCGATGTAGGGGGCATGAAGCCAGGTCAGCCCCTGCTGCGCACTTTCAGGTTGAACCCTGAGGTTAGTTCCTGGCTTCTTCCCAGGTGAACTGAGTAGCTGCAGCTCATCATCACAGTAGAAACCAGAAGGGGATATTGTGTCAGCAGATGATGGCAGTGTATATGGTTTTACTGTCATTTGAAATATTTCTAAAATCCCTAGTAATTTATTTTAGGTTTTGGGATGCCCACCTAACTGAAGCTTGGGATGGCTGCCGACTTTCAGAAGATGTTAGAACACCTTTAAAGGAAATTAATTTTTTAGGAGACAAGAGGGACATAAACTGGGCTTAAATGAAAGGCCTTTGCAGTCAGTAATCCTTGTGGGGACTGCAGACTGTCTTACTTAATTGATCATCATCACTTTGCTTTGAAGTAGTTTATTGATGCAAAGGTTACCTCTCTACTTACGAAGTCAAAAGCCTAAAGAAGCTTATTTTCATGGAGTTACGCTCAGTTGCATTTGACCTCTGCTCCATGTGGGTGACACTTGTGCGTGTCAGCTGCTGTCAGTCTTGGTGCACCTGTTTATGGACTTTCAACAAGACAGCGTGTTCTGCATAGCTAAAGCCACATCACCAGGCTTATCAGCTTCCTTGTTTACCCTAACTCTATCCTGTTTGCTAAATTCTTCATCAATAATTATGGAACTGGAAACTTCAATGTCAGTAAAGAGAATAGCCCAAATTGGCTTCTATTTTGTTATTTTAAAAGCTGTGTTATATTTGGTATTGAGTGTTTACTATATGCTGTAGTAGGAGAAAAGTTGGCTGGGTCAAAGTCTGTGTGAGACAAAGACAGCAAGGAGCTAAGAGTGCATTCTGCTGAAATAATAAATGTGAGGAAGCACAAAGCCTTGTGTAGAAGCTGTTGGTGCTGCAGTGAACCAGAAGAGAGTTGTTTCTCACTGGGAGATTAATGGATCTGAGAGACAACTCTCACTTGTGTGCACTTGCGTCCTCAAACACATATGTGCCTAGTCATATAGGATATGTCTGGGTGGAGAGGAATGCTTAAACAACAACAAAAGGCATAAATTTAAATATTCAAAAATTTAGCTGGAGCCTTTGTAAAAGTAACAAAAATAGTTACTGAAGTTTGTAACAGGAAGAAAACTTCTTATAGTCAAGATCAAGCTTCACCTCTATCTAAATTTTGTTTTCAAAGGCTGACGAAGAGCTGGATGTAGAATTTTACCTGGAGAAATGGTGAGTTTTACCTGAATTGTGGTTTGTTCTTCAGATACGTTGTCTTAGTTGTTTTTTTTTTTTTGTGCAGGGACAGTCTTGCTCATAAAAAGGCTAATGCTTTACGGTTCTCTGTGGTGTTGATTCACCAATGGCTGATGTCCTTAAAGCTCCAGTTGCCAAAATTTTGGGGGTACCAAAAAGCATTGCTGGACTTGATAGGAATGGCAGCACTGTAAAGAAGTGAACATTTTGTGGATGAGTTACTTAGATGTGGAAAGTTTTCACAGTTAACCTGATAGTATAAACAAATGAATACTTTATCTATCTGATAGTCTATTTAAGGTCAGCTTTTCTCTAGGTTATCAAAATAATTGAGGTGTGGAGACCTTATAGCACATGTTTACAGTTGCAGACAAATTTCAGTAGTTTTTTCCCCCATTGTTCTGTGAAGGGAAACATACTTGGTGTCAGTCCAGCTTGCATAGACCTCTCACACCAAGGACCTTTCTCCCTCACCACTTATCCAGGCAGTTCATTTGTAAAGGAAGAAGCAAAATATAGAAACAAAACTTATTTGCATTGAATCTTTTCCTTTCACAGCTCAGATTCCCCTACAGAGGTATTGACCAATGGGGTCCTTGTGGTGAGTACATGGAAATCAATTACATGTGTGTTAGGACTTACTCCTGAAGGCAGGTTTTTAGTAGCGAGAGGACAGGAATTGTTGGGAATCCACTCTTGCTTCCAAATAGTTCCTATTCTCTCCAATGTCTGCCTTTCTTTTTTAATTTGCTGGTTTAAAAAGCTTCCTCAATTTTTAAGGCTTGATATCAACTCACAGAAAAGTGGGGGTTTTTTTTGTGGTTCTGTGGATTTTTTTTTTTTTCCTTCAGTGGCGCTGTTGTACAAGATGTAAACAATAAAACGTCTTCAGGAAGCTAGTGAGCCTTACATATTGTACTGATTTTCTAGCCTAGGTTATCAGTCCCCTTTTTTAGCTTAATTATTTCTAAGCTTTTATTGGTGTCATTAGTAAGTAGATGATGCCTTCCACTCTCAGACTCAAGAGTTTTCATCTTGAGGTATTTGTCTAATCTCTTGAGGCAATCAGTCTAAGAAAATCTGTGTGTTATACATTAAAAATGCAGGTGTTACCACCTTTTCTCCCTGCAAAGGAATGGGATGGAAGTGATGTTTTTTAATAAGGAGAAAAGAGTTCATCACTGTTGCAATGTAGAGTTTTAACATTTTTCCAGGAAAATCTCGTGGCATCTAACAGCACAATTCTGCAAACTGTTTCACAGGAGAGAGTCTTTTATGTTTGTTTTCCTTAACAAAACAGTCTTATATTCAAGTAGTGGAGTAGTTTCTTCTAGAGAATTATGGCCAATTAAATATCTTACCTGCTGTCCTAGAAGAGAAGGTGATGGTAAAATGGTGTGAGGGGCTAAATTTAATGAGAACATGAAGAATACAGGACAGAAAGTCATGGCAGAATTTAGGAAGTGCTTTCCTGGATCAGAGCAGGTTCTGAATAGGTACTCACACGTGCAATAAAAAAAGGTGAAACAGAAAAACCCTGGGTGTTGAGAATTCGGAACTATGAAGTACTGGTTGCAAAAGAAACCAGTAACTGGAATAGGAGAGGTGACTTTCACTTTGAAACAAGAGCAAATAATCCTGTCCTGCTGAAACAAAACTCGCTCTGTATTTGAAAGATCAAAATAATCCTTCATGTGGTTTTGACATCTTGCAGTTGTAAACCTACACATAATACAGTATCTAAGTGAACTAATATCTCATAACTAGAGCTGGTTTCTTCTTTTCATAGGTTCGTCCTTGCTTGTTTCTGCAAGGCACTGTCAACAAAGAGGGAAAAACAAAAGAGAACCAGCAAGGTAGGTCTGCCTTTAAGTTGGATCTAGTTTTTGACATGTTTATTTCTTGGGAGAGGGGGGAGACTTGATTCTTGTCTATACAGTGCATTTTTGTTTCTTGATTACAAATTCTACTTTTAAGGTTAATTTTGCTTTTGTTTTTAATACTAAATAATATTGGATCACTTCCACTGCCTACCACACAGAGTTTTTGCTTACGTTTTCATGGACTGAGCTACACCTAAGAAGTATCAGATTTTCAACATGCATTTAGATGGCTCCTGTGGTCTAAAATTCTTATTCTAATGCACAGGGAGCTGCACAGTCAAAGTGTCTGTTCCAGGGGCATATCAGAAACAGGTGTGTATTCCTTGGACACCAGACAATGAGGAGGATTATGGAGCCTCATTTGTCTTTCATGTGGATAAAGAAATGTGTCCAGAACTGCAAGTGGAGCTGGAGCAAACCATATCTGTCCTACAGGTAAGCATCTATATTGATGGCCACAAAGTTTACAGCCCCTTTTTTAATAAATCCACTTTGAAACCAGTATGTTTTGGTCCATGAAAGTGTCCTTAAAAATTGAGTGGCCTACATCATAAGATCATAAGGCCAGAGATGACTTCAGATGTTCAGGAATGTCAGTTCTGGGTATATTATTCAGGTACCTTGTGGATGTCAAAAGCTTGCATTTGAAGCAAGTTTCTTGTGGTGCAGTATATGAATGTGGTGCTATGGACCATCTGTTATGAAGGTTACTAATCTCTTTTTAGATATATCTTTCTGATCAAACTTAACTGTGTAATATTGTAACTGCACAGTTCAAAATTGTCTAGGCTAGAAGACTGTCTCAAATAGATGTGTTATTGTTCTAGTTACGTATTAGGAATATTTGGGCAGAGAGACCTAAGTTTTTCTCTGATTGCTTCTTACTACTATTTCTTGGGTTTAAAATTGAATAAAAATTGTATTGGATCTTTTACATTGGGTAAGGAGGTGAACTTCTCTTAAACTATACCCTCCCAACACTTCAAAATCTTTTCAAGCTTGGGGATTAAAAAAAAATTTGAAACTGCACACGTTTACTACATGAAGACATCTTTACTTTCAGCTGTTGAGATAACTCTATACCAAGTCTATTCTCTTGGCAAGGGGGAAGTGCCATTCATCTTTCTAAGTTTTATTCAGCTTTGTCTCTGACTTCACTTTCTACAGATACCCATGTAAAGCATGTATTCCATGGAAGTTACTGAATAGCTGTTGTGATGACTGCTCCCAGTATGGCCTGACACCAAAAATGAGAGCAAGCAAGCTATTGCTTCAGTCATGTTATTCGTCCCCACAAGCAGTTAAGCAGCATGAATGATCTTGGCTACTCTAGAGGCATCTATGGAGAAGAGAACACAAAAATATGCAAGAATAGCTGTGCAGTGCAGTTGGTTAGGCAGCAAACATGAGCTGAAGAGAGACTTTAGTAGTCAGAAACTCAGAGCCAGGCAAGCAAAACCATGGCAGAAGTCAACCATGGGACTGACCCAGGTGGTAAACGTCAACAAGACCACCCCTGGAAGCTAGCAGAACACAGACTTACAAGAGCTGGCATAGCCCACAAAGCTATCCAATCTGATCTTTTCTTTCTTATCAGAGGTAGGAGAGTGCCAGGCATGTAGTATGTTGCTTGCCCTGAACCTAAGTGCGTATTATTTGCCCCTGTTAGGGGGACAGTGGGCTTAGAGGGACGTTTGGTTCAGGATAGCTGGTTTTGTTCAGAAGACTTCTGTGAAATTGATGGGTAGTTCCATGTTTGCCTTCAGGTCTTTAGAAGGGTGACAACCTGTTGTTTTTAAGGTGATGTCTACTCTCTAGGGTTGAGGCCTCTGGTGGGTGCAAAGGTCCCAGCCCTCCTAGTAGGCTCTGTTGGTTTGAGTGTCACACTACGATGTGAGAAGCTTTTTAATATACTTCTTTCAGGGATCTGCACACAGTTCTGTATTAAGGGAGCTTACCACTTGCTAATACAACATGGGAGAAAAAAAGATTTCTGGAAAACTTTGATTTTCTCTGTTTTCAAAAATGATTATGTATTTTAATTACATGCTCTCATTTGTCCCTAAATTTTGTTTTGTGTTATCCTTTCTGTATGTCTAACTCTGTTGCCTTGTTGGTATCTCTTCCAAATCTTGCTTTGAAGAGAGAATGCATGTTTGCTTGTGAGCTTTCTGATACATGTCAGAACACAACTATTTTGGGAGGAGACTTTATCTTTGGAGATTAAGGTCTTTTGCCATTGGCAGACAGCTATATTGAAAACAAGCAAACAAAAACCAAAAAGGAAGTTATTTGAATGACAGAAACAATCCTAGCAAAGATCTGTCAAGCAGACAGGAGGATGATCTTAAAAAGTCTTAGAGTTTTGGGAAAGATTTGAGTTATAATGATCTTAAGGATTGTTTGCTGGTTTTGACATATGAAATATGTCAAAATTAGATATTTTTGTCTGGAGAGCTCAAATAACATTTTGTTTTTATTAGGATGGTGTGAACCCTGATATTGAAAAGCATACTACAGTTCTGGGATTGGGGACTGTACCAGTTAATTCACTTCCTATTGGACAAACAGTTGATAGAAGCATTTCTGTGGGTGAGGTAATGTCAACATTTTGCACTTGTTTTAACATGCTTGGGATAACTTTCCCTGTTCCCTATAGGCATTTGGAAAATGAAACAGCATGTGGTTCTTAGGTGTGCTGATTTCTTGAATATCTAAAATGAAATACTGAGATTACTCATTTCAGTTCTTTTAAAAAAATGTTCATGGTTGGGTCTTGCAAAATAAGTATAAAGTTCATCATATTCCAAAGCAAAAAGTCTGTTACAGTGCGGGGGGGGGGAAGTCAGAGGAGGGGAAAAGCAAGCAGCTTGCAGATGAAAGAGTTTCTTTTACCCTGCTCTCTTAGTACGTGTTTTTACTTTCTGTGGAGAGTATTGAAAATGTTTGAAATGGGTGAAAGGGAAAGGTGTTCTGGGTATGTAATTTTGTGGGTTAGAGTGCTGTTCTGGTCAGTATCTAGTGACCCCCATTGATGTCATAACCTCTAGTTAGTAGTTCCACCTATGTAGTTGCTATCAATTGGAAGATGTGTTCTCTCTTTTTCCCAGGGACAAAGCTTGGATATGAGTTTGAAAACTGAAGAGAGGTGAGTGGGAACCTCAAAGACCTATAAAAATCAGGAAAGGCCTTTATTCTTATAGTGAAGGACTGAGTGACTCTTCTCACTGTTCTGGGGAGGTCTGTTGTCCCCATTATCTCTTGCAGTAGATTAAAGAAAAATATCTTTGTTTATTTTTCTTCTGGATACTGTGACTCTTCGCTTTACAGATACAGTCTATTGGGTTGATGATCCTACTGAAATCTGCACAAATTTTGGGTTCCTACTTCTAAAATATAAAATAGGTGATGGTGTAAATATCAAGTAGCTTTATTAGGTACAGATAATTCCCAGAATATGTGCAGTGCTATACTGACAAAAAACATGGTGCAGTGCACTGACTTGAGGGAAGGGATGCCATCCAGAGGGACCTTGACAGGCTTGAGAAATGGACCAGTTCATACTGCATGAGGTTCAACAAGTCTAAGTGCAAGGTCCTGCATCTGGGCTCAGCCAATCCCAGGCACAGTTACAGACTAGGTACAGAGTGGGTTGAGAGTAGCTGTGAAGAGAAGGACTTGGGGGTGTTGATTGATGAGAAGCTCAACACGAGCCGGCAGTGCGCTCACGCGGCTCAGAAGACCAACTGTATCCTCGGATGCATCAAGAGGAGTGTGGCCAGCAGATCAGGAGAGGTGATTCTCCCCCTTTGCTCTTTTGAGACCCCACCTTGAACACTGTGTTCAGTTCTGGTGTATGGGGGGGACCTTGGCACTGCCTTCCAATACCTGAAGGGATCCTACAGGAAGGCTGGAGAGGGACTCTTCACAAGTGTGTCCAGTAATAGGATGAGGAGAAATGGTTTTAAGCTGAGGGTTTAGGTTTAGATTGGATCTTAGGAAAGAATTCTTGAGTACAATGGTGGTGAGACTCTGGAATAGACTGTCCAGAGGGGTTGTGGGTGCCCCTTTCCTGGAGGTGTTCAAGGCCAGGTTGCATGAGTCCTTGAGCAATCTAGTCTAGTTGAGTGGTGTCCCTGCCCACAGTGGGAAGATTGGATTAGATGATCTCTAAGGTCCCTTCCAGCCTAAGCCATTCTATGATAAGTTTCATTTTTAATTCCCAAAACCTTTGTTATGAAGTAGCTGTTGTATAGACATACACTATAACTTAATTTGAGTTTGACCCAGTGATTCAGAACAGCACCTAAATTGTGTGCGCACAGAAATTGCTTCCCTGGTAATTGCAAATCCTCCAAAATATGTTGGGTTTTGTGTTGTCCCTGTCACAGACACCTCCCCTCCCCCTTTTTTTTTTCCTTCCCCCTTTTTTTGGTGTGTGTGGTTTTGTGTTTTTGGGTTTTTTTTTGTTTTTTTTTTTTATTCTTAATTTCTCTTTCAGTACTTGGGATCTTGATGTACGTCTGGGATTTGACCTCTGTAAAGAGGAGAGAGAATTTTTGGACAAAAGGAAGAAAATAGTTTCTGAGGCATTGAGGAAGACTCTTCACTTAAAAGAATCCCCTCCAAAAGATGAGGTATTGAGCACAGTACTGTAGTGAGATTCATGAAGTACTTTGTGCTTAGCTGATAATTAAGTATTGTAGGATTCTTTGCCTGTAATCAACAGAAAACATGGTTCATGTTCACTATTATGTCAGATCCCTTTAACATTTCTGTTCTTGTTATATTTCTAAAAGCTTGAGAGATGGCTGTTTGTGTTTTGGAAGTCAAAATATTTGTATTTCAGAATGTGTGTACTTTATTTAGTGGAGCTCTTGTATCCTTTTTTTGGGCTTTGAGCTCTGAATTATGATGGGGAAGTCTGTCTCAGAATGGTTAAATTGTAGCTCAACCACAGAACACCTTCCTAATAACTGAACTGTAGAAGCTGTTACATCTAGATAGTCTGATACTTTGCTCCATGATCCTTGGGTGCTGTTATAAGAATGAAGCCTTCTTTTGTTCTTATGTGTATGTCGTATGGCATGCAAGTAAAAAAAGAAAAAAAGATAATATACATAACAATTTCAGTAAGTGACTCTCCCTAAGATGACAGTGCTGTGTTTTAAAGTAGCAACAGATTTCAATTACAAAGTAGAAAAAGGAGTTCTAGTTGAAATCAAACCTGAAATTACTTGAAATATAACTAGAAATAGAGTTTTTACTTTTTTTATTTTTATAAGAATGAGACTTAAATGTGATTAGTTCAGTAATTTGTTGGCAATTCAAAAGTCTGTGGTAGTGACTCCTGAGTTTGCTGTCCACAGGTTCCAGTTATAGCTGTACTGGGCTCTGGAGGTGGAATGAGAGCACTGACATCATTCTATGGCAGTCTTGCTGGGCTTCAGCAGCTGGGCCTTTTGGATGCTGCAATGTATCTGTGTGGGATTTCTGGCTCTACTTGGTAAGTAACGTGCAGTGTTGATTCTGGAAACTTACAGGTGAATATGGTAATGTTGATGCAAAATAAAGCCAAAACTGCATTTGTGCCATCTGTAGACAGACAATGAAGTAAAATATTTTATCAGTTCTCACCTGTGCATTCTGATAGAGATCCTAAAGCATCTTAAGAGATTTGTTACCACATCTAATCCGTACAGGTACTGGCTAGTTTTATGAATCTGATGTTTTGGCAAGTCTGGCAGTTGAATACTGGAACATATTATATGAATAAAAATGCTGAGAGTATACCCAGATCCGTGATTTCAGAAACTTTCCCCATTTCCTTTCTCTTGCCAGGAAGGTAACTGAGGTGGTGCAAATCACAAGAAATGTGTCCACACAGGCCTCTATGTCACCACCTTCCAAAACTGCATATACAGCTGTCTAGGGGAATAGCACTGGCTTGCCCATTGATGGACTGGAGCAGTGTGCTGAGAAATGTGGTTCTTGGAATTTGTGGTGAAATTATCACACATAAGTACACACTGTTTTCGAGAAATGATTTCCCCGAGGAGTTGTGGAACCTGACAGTGTAATTCTCCCATCCAGAGATTTGTGTATTAAATTAACTCCTAGGTACCTAGCATTCTTCCACTAACCTTGTGATGTGGCTTGCCCCTTTTGATTCAGAGACAGACCTTCAAACAAATGTAGGCATCTGTTCACATGGATAGCCGATAGTCCAAACTAGGTTCTTGTTTAATCAGACCTGTGTTCTGAAGAAGCCCATGGTCTCTTTTGCTGCATGCAGTAGAACGCTTGCTGTTAGCCAGTCTCTCGGGGTTGTTAAGGCCTGGTCTTAACTTATATTTATGAACTGATTCTTGTGTGCTAGCATATATTGCTTGGAACATCCTTGAAAAGTAGGTTATCAATGAGGATGAAGTTGTCCTGTTAGGTGTCAGGGTTTTCAGCATGTTTTGGAGTTCAGAGATCCACTATATTATGGTCTCTTTTCACAGTGTTTTATCTTTTCACAAGATTTCTCAAGCATTCAGTTCAGTGCTGCAGCATTAATTATAACTAGCTGAAATTATTGTTTACATGAGGGTCATTATTACTGATGACATTAATATAAGCATTTTCAGGTGTTTATCAACATTATATAAAGACCCTGACTGGTCACGGAAAGATCTTCAGGATGCAATCAGAAGAGCTCAGGGTACTGTGTCTAGCAGCAAAGTAGGTGCATTTTCCCCAGAACGACTGAAATACTATTTCCAGGAGCTGAATGCCATGGAGATTAGTGGACGGAAGGCTTCCTTTACATATTTGTGGGGCCTTATTGTGGAATATTTCCTACAACAGAAGGTAAGAGAGTTCACATTTGGTTGTCTACTGCTGTTTGTCTTCTGGGTGGGAGCTCTTCCCCCGTACATGTTGTGTTTCAAGAAACCAATTGCTCTGTACCTTTGTGTGCTGTTCTGAAATAGATGGTGTTTTGTAATAAACATAGGGAGTTCTCATCTCTCTCTGCTCTGGGTTTCCCAGCACTCCTCCTTAGTAAAGAGTTTTGAAGTCAGTGCTATAGAAAAATGTTTTATGTTTATTTGGAATGACTGTTATTAAATTAATAGGGTTTTTTTACTGGGCAGGTTAAGCCTGAGAGAATTATGTTGGCTTTGCAAAATGGCATTATTGTGCAGTATTTGCTATGCTAAGTGAAATTGAAAATCAAAGGGGTGTAACTACTTTATTAATAACACCAGACATTCTGAATATGCAACTGCAGAAATATTCTGGCAAAATCTAACTATATGCATGGGCAGAGGAGGGAAAAGTTACTTGGAATTAGTGCTGTTGTCAGTCAGAAATACTAAGCAACAAATTATCAAAGTATCAGTATAAAACTTACGTGACTAAACGTGGTGCTTCTTGCTTGCTTGTGACCAGGAAGATCCATCAAAGCTGTCTGATCAGCAAGAAGCAGTGAAATGGGCCCAGAACCCCTATCCTATCTATGCAGCTGTCAACGTGAGACCAAATATTAGCAGTGGTGATTTTGCAGGTATGAATATGACAAACTTTTTTTTGTTTGTTAAAATACATAATTTCCTTTAATCTCTCAAGTTCTTCAGGTAGCGAGTAGCTGACAACAGGAAATGTGGCTCCAACAGCAGTTGGTAGTGCAAGAGGCAGTAGGGTACTGATGAGCAGTGTTATCGTCCTGATTGCAAATGTCTTCATCACAGCTATAACAGAGAAATGAGATGCAGTTCTGCTGGCCACTCCACGTGTTTTGCTGGAGAGTGCCCGAGCTAAGAGGGAAGATTTTTATAATATACAAGTCTATGTCTGAATTGGAGAATTGAAGTCCTTGGTGATTAGATGTCCTTCTTTCTTTTAGAGGTTCAGATAATCAGTTTGTGTAGGATTAATGTAAAATGATGGATTGGCAACCTTGTAGCCTGCATCATCAAAATTGCGGTATTTAGAAGCCTGGATTTTTGCTGGTTATACAATTATAGTTAAAAATGAAGGCCAGTTCTATTCCAGATCACTTGAAACTTTAAATATGTTGCGGCAAGTGAGGAGAGAGATGGGAACATAAATGCACGAGTCCATATGTGGACCACTGTGGGACTTTTTTGTTTGTTGTGTTCTGGAGGAGCGTGTGTGTGTATGGCAATGAATTTGATTTGTAAATATTTGTGGAAAGCTTCCCATCATGAGGGGATGCTTTGGTAAACATGCACTGACGTCTCACACAGTGGGTCAATTCAGTTTTCAAGTCAGTACTGTAATAGTTGCTGAGAGATGGTAAGTAGTGTGAAGAAAGGCTGAGAAAAGTAAGGTACCTTCCATTTGTGATGGAAGAGGGAGACATCAGAATGGTTTAAAATGAAGGTAAAATAGGCAGGTTATTTCTGTAGTAATAAAGTCAAGATGAAGCAAGATCAGAATTGTTTGGTTTCTTTTCCAAAAGCCAGGAAGAAAGGAGATTGTATTTAGTCAATGAAAGCCTGCACAAGAGTTTTTAGTGAGCACGTGTAAGACAGTGGCTCACTGAGAAGAGTGGCAGGGAAATCCACAGTGATGGTGAAAAGTGGAGGGAGACTCCCTTCTGCCTTCCTTGTGTAAACAGAAATCAAATTAGTATTTTCACCTATGGTTGCTATGAGATGAGTAAATATCCTGCTGGCTTGCTCTTAGAATGGTGTGAATTCACTCCCTATGAAGTTGGATTTCGCAAGTATGGAGCTTTTGTCCGAACAGAGGACTTTGACAGTGAGTTCTTCATGGGACGGCTTGTCCAGAAGCGTCCAGAGCCTAGGATTTGTTTCCTACAAGGTAGGATCTCACAGTGATGAAAAAAAATGGGGGAGACGGAAAGGAGCTGTGCTGCTCTTGGGACTCATCAACTTAACCCTATGCTGTTCTGTCCCTCCCTAAAGAATTTGAAGGAGAGGAAAAAGGTCAAATCCTTCTCCAGAGATAAGTATAAGTTAATAGTATCACAGTCTGAAGTCCTGAGTCTGCAAGAATTATGAGCTATTATAAGCTGCCTGGCAAAAACTTTCTGCTTTAGGTCTTCCCATTCTCTTACCATCTTTCCCTTGCTGATAGAAGAGCTTTTTTTTTCTTGGATAAGTTTTTGCTATGTATTATTACATCAGAATTTGTCACACAATTAACTCAAAGGTTGGAAATCAGACATCACCTGTTAGAATAGTAGGTGTCAAGTGACAGCCCTCTCCTATGACAAACGGCAACTGAATTATAGGCCTTTTGGTTACACTGTGAGAAGCCTTTTGAGTATTAAATTCTTCCACATTTCTCCTTGCAGGAATGTGGGGCAGTGCCTTTGCTGCAAGCTTGGATGATATCTGCCTGAAGGTGGTTGGTGTTGGACTGGGCTTTCTAGATTCCTTCAAAGATGTTATCAAAGTTGTAGGTAAGAACATACGTTAAACTAAGGGTTTTCAAAAGATTTATGGTTTTGGTATGATCATATCAATTACATGATTCAAAAAATGTATGTAGTTTTCAAGATTAGCGTAAAGGATGGATTTGGACAGATCTGTGTTGTACTGTATTCCTTTCCATCACACACATAGTGAAGACAGTAATTGCAGTGTTTCAGTACACTTTCTCTTCCTCCTATTTTAAAACTTTTTGTCTGACTACAAGTTTGGGATAGTTCTGGGATCTGTCTTAAATACCTACTGCCGTTCCTGGGGCCTTAATCATGAGAAGAGGAAAACTAGAAGCTGAACTGCTAAGCAGAAGGTGGAAAACAGGTTTTCAGTTCTCTCCTTGGCCTGATTTTTGTAATCTTGGATATGGTGTTTGTATGTGTATGCATTGTTCTCCATTTGTGCAGTGCCTCCCTAGCAGTGAAAAGGAGGTGTATTAAAGTCTGAGAGTTGCTCAGGTGCATAGCTGTAGCCTTATAGTAAGTAGCAGAGGCAGAGGTTTGTTTGTTTTTATTTTTCTTCTCTGCTTTTGCAGTCAGAGTTCCCACACACGCTTTTGTTGTAATTAAAAATGCTTCTGTGTGCGGATGGCTATTGTCTTATGAGACAGAAGCAGTTGTCAGTTGATAACAAGGGTTTCTTCATATGTGTTTGAAATGAACGTGGGCAATGATTTTTGAGTAATGCTATTCCCTTTAAACAGGGCAGGTAAATTATCCAGCTGTAGAATATGCATCTCATTTACATACACATTAATATAGAAGTATTTACAATACTTTTTTATTAGAGCACAATTTCAGCCTTAGGTCAGCTGGTTAAATATCGTAGAAAAATGTTTGAAATGTTGGAGCTGGACAAGCATTTTGTCTGTGTTCTGCATCCTTCTGTGGCTTCTGCAGATGACTGCCGAAGATTCCATTTCCGAGATCCAACACGTCTGAAGACTCGCTTGGTTATACCTGGGGGCCCCTTGTTACAAATTTTTCAGGATTTCTTCAAGTCCCGGGTCACATGTGGAGAAACCTTCAACTTCATGCAGGGACTGTATCTTCATAAAGATTATGTTAAGGTCAAGAAATTTGTGGCTTGGAGAGGTAAATGAATATCTATTTATCTGGGATATAAAATAATGTTTTAATATTCTGTAACAGTCAATGCTACAGCATGTGGGTGAGCTTGACTTTGTTCAACTGAAGCTGGGGAATTTACCCCTTCTTATGCTGTAGAACAAAACTTGATCCATTATGTATATTCTGTCATATAAGGCAAGCTCATCACCAGACTTTATAGTTCAGTCTTAGATGAATGTGCACATTGCAATGTCTTTTTTTCTTATAGCCCCAGCATAAGCTTTGTTTGTTGCTTGTACTGAGAGGTGTGTAATGAATCATTATAGTGACTTGTGTTGCTTGGAGTGTCTTCCAGGCACTCACCTGGATGCGTTTCCTAACCAGCTGACCCCTATGGAAGAAAACTTGTATTTAGTGGATGGTGGCTTTTCTATCAACTCTCCCTTTCCATTGGTACTTCACCCAGAGAGGGATGTGGATGTTATCTTGTCATTCAATTTTTCCTGGGAAGCTCCATTTGAGGTGAGAGATGTAGCTGAGCATTATTGTTATTACATGAAGATAAAAGCACAAAATCGTATTCACAATGGCAGCAGATCAGTTGGTGTTGAATACAAACACATATTTACTATGTATGTCATGAGGAGATGGAAAGTAACAACTGTCGTAAGATTCAAAACTTTTCATGATCCTAAATAGGTTTTTGCCTAAAATAAGAGGATTTGCTTAGTTTATATGATCCTCGTTACTTAGAGGTATGCTTCATACTAATGGAAGAGTGGCTATTGGTGGCTTTCTTCTTGCAAACAACTATTTCCTGTATATACAAGTGTTCATTTTTAAGTGCAGAAAAGCCAAGGTGAATGTAGACTAACAGAACATAAAAAAGTTTGAGGCATAAACTGTTGATGTTTGTTTGGTAGCAGTTCTTAGTTCTGCTCTTCAGTCTTCTTCTATATCACCAGCCAGAGAAATTGTTTCTGTCAGTTTGAAGTTGGATGTTTGACACTGGGTTTTTTGTTTTGGTTTTTTTTTAATGTTTTTGTTGTAGTTGTTGGGGTTTTTTTGTGAAAACCTCTTTCCCTTTGAAGATTATAGTTAGGTGATCTTAGAGATGCTGCTGCTATTCTATGAAAATTATTTTTGCTCTCTACACCAGGTTTTAGAGCTGACTCAGAAATACTGTGAGGAGCTGGAAATTCCTTTTCCAAAAATCAAATTGGATGAGGAAGATGAAAAGAAGCCAAAAGAATGTTACATGTTTGTGGATGATGATAATCCAAAGGCTCCAATTGTTCTCCATTTCCCATTGGTGAATGACACCTTCCAGAAATACAAAGCTCCAGGTAAGGGAGCTATATCTTAAAGATCTATTGTTACAATCCTTTAGGTGTGTTGACAGGGAAAATTCAGTGGGCTCAGTGTCTCTCCTTTCATTCTTCTTAGTATTACCCTGAAATTGTTACTTTAACTAAGGTAGAGTCAGCTTCCACTAGTTTTTTGGAAGGGAGAGCAGGAGTAGAGGCTGACAGTTTAATAAAAGAAATAAAAAATCAACAGTCTAGAAGAATCTAAATTTGGCAATATTTTTGCTTCTTTCTGAACCTTTCTGCCCTGATACCTGTTTTTCTTACTTTTAGTTATTCTGAATATATAAGAAAGCACTATAAATCAGATGAAATACTTTTTTTTTTCTTTTTTAAATAAGAATAAACCATTAAGCAGAAAGTGTTGGGGACCAGCCTTTGTGTCAGATCATGTAACTCAGTGCTAAATGGCCTGTGCCCTCATAGGGTAAGGTCAAGTGATACATGATCCTTGCTTCATTTAATAGGATTAATACAGACTGTTTAAGGCCCACCTCAGTCTATCAAGCAAGAGCACTAGGATGAAATATAGAGCTGTACTCTTAAGAACGGACAAACAAAATTCTATATCCCGTTCCTCCCATGCTGAGAGGACACAACATTCTGAAGAAAACTTTTGGAATACATAGAAAAGAATGTGCATGACTGATGCAGGCAAGATGCAAGATGCTCCTAATGCTATCTGTATTAATACTACAATGATTGCCAGGACCTGGCTGTGCTTCCTCATCAGCAATGAAGTTTCAAAGTGCTGGTCTTAAATATGGCTCAAGACTTATTTCTATAATAGCAACAAGCAGAAGTGTTTTAGCAGTTTAACATTCATCTTTTAAGTCTGGTATTTAAACAGCAGCAAGGTGCTAAAAACATAAGTTACCATATTTTGTAGTGTATATACTAACCTCCTAAGGCCAGTTGAAGTCAGGGTGTTAGTGTCTTTTATTTTAATGTCACAGAGCATTTCCAGGAGAAGAATTGAGCTTTGTATTTCCTGTTTTGAACGTGACAGTCATGGCTGCGTTAAATAATTTATCACAATGACAATGTATTTTAGTCCTGTATTTTGGAGTCTAGTAGAAGTAGAAAGTGTAATAATACCTTACCTTCAGCTTCTGAGCAGTTTGGATCCTGAAGGAGCTGAAATCTTTGAGGAAGAGCTTTGGGGGGGAAAAAACTAAGGTTCAACAGAGTTATCTGTGATGTCCTTCTTGCAGAATCCAGCTGAAATTACTCTGTCATATCTCGGGGGTTTTGTGTGTTTTTTGTTTGTTTTTTTTTTTTCTTGCTGCAGGCGTTAAACGTGAGTCAGAAGAAGAGAAATCCTTTGGAGACTTCGTCATTGAGTCAAAAGACTCTCCTTACCGTACGCTAAATTTCACATTTGAGCCATACGATTTCAGTAGGTTAGTGGAAGTGAATCGCTACAATGTTCTGAACAGCAAGGACACTCTCTTCAAAACCCTGAACTTGGCCCTGCAAAGGAGAAAGCTGAAGAAAGTCATCAATGCGTCCAATACATGAGCAACTTCCATAGCTGAGGATACAGCCCGGCTGCAGCATGTGAAAGCCATGTGGTTTAAGACAGAACACTGGAAACTACTAGCTAGAAACTGTCTTCTCGGGAAGCGAGTAGCGAACGTGACACAGAAAATTTATTCCAGGTAACTGATGCTCTTAGGAGAGCTCAAGCGATGTACAGTACAACATGGAGATTGCTTTGTCATGTGGGGAGCCACAGAGAATTATCTATCCCAGTATCTCATCTTGCAGTGTCTGATATCAGGTGATATGGGAGATATATTCAAACAATTCAGGCATCTGGAGAATAATCTTCCAAACTCTGCTGAGTGAAGCTCCCCTTTTTTGGTTTTTTACAAAGGTCCGGCAGTGTTTGAGGAGGCACTGATTTCTTCTGTAACTTTTATCTCTTTTGCTTTTTGAACCTCCCTCCATGAACTTTTTACAATTTACATCATCTGTCAAGGAACTCCCCAAATTAACTATGAACTGAGAGAGGAGATGTGTCCTTTTGCTTTCAGCTTGCTTCTGACTGATGCCCATCTAGTTTCAAGACTGTTGTCATTTATGGTTTCAAAGATCTTTGTGGTATTTCCTTCCTACCATTCTCAGGGACTGTCATGGTTTTTAGTCTCCTAGAAGTTCAATATAGAGTACCTCACTCTGGTAACCATTTATTTTTAGGAAATAGTAGTTACCTTTTTTAATATTTGGCAACTAAAGACACATTGTGGGATTGTGTTGCCTCTTCCTACAGTTTTATCATCAGGAGCTGATGAAACTTCAAAAATGCTACAGGTCTCATCTTTTTGTATAAGAGGAAGGCAGGCTTCTTTTGAAGAGTCTGAATTAGATATTTTTTCCTTACACTTGGACTTGCGATTCAGCCAGGCCTTTGTTAAAGGAATTTGTGTGTGTTTATATATTTTAGAAATGTTAATATTCAATGTAGGCACACCTTATGGATGTGAATGAATAAAATGTCAGATGCTGCTGTGCTGTGGGATGGAATTCACCTCATTTTTCAGGAAGCTCAGAGGAAAGTACTGAATTGTGCAGCTGGAAAATAATACAAAAGGGGCAACAAACAAACACACTTGTGGTTTTTACATTGGGCTGCATTCTGTATTGGAAAACTGGAGACAGGAAATCTGTCTTTTCTGAAATGATGTAAAGGCTTATAAATGGGTATCATTCTTGATACATTTTGTCAATGTGTTTCTCTTTCAACAAATACTAGTTTTGTTTATGTGCTCTTCAGTTTTTTTCTTATGACCACTTGTCTTGATATATTTTTCCTTATTCCAATAAAAAGTAAGCAAAAAAGTCAATGCAATACTATATTGAGTAGTTTCTGTATTACATCAGGGTATCCGACAGTGGGAAAGTGATTTACGAAGTCCGTCTCAGACTGGTGCTGCACAGTTGCAGGTAGTGACGTCTTCATTGTAAGGCTTCTCTTTGAGGAAGCCTGCCTTAAAACAGAGTTTTTTTAAGATGTATTTCAACCAGTGATTAAAATGCCTTGATATCTGGAAAGATGTGTGCTTTTTGTCCTTAGCAGTTACTTAAGCTGAAATAAGATGCACAACTTCACGATATGATTTCTCTTTATAATTGGTGCTGCACAGCTGCCTGCTTTGTATGATTTGGATACCTGAAATATTTGCTGAGTGACTTTTTGTATATTTTTCCACATAAGATTTTCAAGTACTCTTGTCTCAGCTGCCTTTCACCCTGCCATCATGCCTTTGAATGTTTCTTTGTAGCAGGATGGGAGTTTCCTTTGTTCCTCCTGAGTTGTTGCTTTCTTTCTTTGTGATGCCAGTCTGAGTTGCATAGCATGGTTTGATTTACTACTTTCTTTGTTCTGAGGTCCTTTGATGCTCAGATACTGTGGCAGTGCAGGTACTTAAACACCAGGATACAGATGGGGAGGTGGAACATTTTTATCCAAAACCTGGATCTACTAAAATTTTCTAGGCACAACTTCTGCCACTGTGGAAGAACCTGTGGAGGGCTTCTTTGTTGGAACAAGATACAAGGCCCTAATAGTTGATTTTAATTTTCTGAACTGGTGTGTAAGTAGCCACCTCCTTTGAAGCTCCATGTTATGGCAGGAGAGATGTCCACAAATCTGTGTACTCACTGTACAGTGTATGTTCTTCATTCTTGCTAAAATGCTTCTCATCTTGTAGGAAGAATGTATCTTCTGTCCTGGCATTTACTTTTAGGCCTAGTTATTAAGGAGAAACTAGCCTGGCATCCCAAGTGAAAGGAACACTCAGGAGAAATGGGAATCTGGTGAGTTTGGTGGTGGTTTGTTGTGGTATCTTGTTTTGGTTTTTTTTTTCCTTGTTCTTTGTGTGTGGGTATTTTGTGTTTTTTTGGGGGGTTTTTGGTGATTGTAGGTTTGTTTGGATTTTTGTAGTGTTTTTTGTCTGTTTGCTTTTTCTGAGTCTGAGGGTTAGAGTGCTCTCACAAAGGAATGCCAATGGGGAAAGGAGCCCTGAAAAAGGGAGGAATGAACCATCTCGTTTTGTCCTAGGAATAACTTGCAGGGGTGCCCAGGTCTTGCTTTGCCATAGGTTTTCAAGAGTAGTTATGCATGAAGGCTGCACATTAGCCCAGAAACATGATGTGTACATGTGAATGCTGAAAAGCTGCTAGCAGAGGGATTTTCTCAGGTTCTCACAATATTTGGTGAGAATCCTGCCTTTCTCACACATGTTATGAGAAACAGTAGGATGGTTTTTGTAAGCTGGACCAACACCTGTTGTTTTGCTAAGTTCTGTTTATGGTACATTGGAAAAATATTTTGAAATGGGTGTTGTAGGACTTTAGCCAATCACCCTAGGAGATGGGTGGTCACTGACCAGTCACCTTATGGCGCTAGGGTATATAAAATGGGGTTGTAAATTAATAAAGTTGCTTCTTTTGCCTGCTCTTGCTAAATTTGTGTGTTGCTGCATCTCTCTGCTCCCGGCATAAACAGCGACATGTACAAATATAGCCTGCAGGCTAATCTGTCTTTCTAATATCTTAGTTTTATTCCAGTAAAGTTCTGATGGGTAAAAATTTATTATTTGGAGGATGTGATGTTACTTGGACCAGTCCTTAGCCTTCCTGCATAATATTGTACTTTTAGAAAATCAGATGTTTAACCACACTGGTTTCTTTGTGGTCTTCCTTCTCAGCAGTGTATGTACAGGGGATTTTAGCTTCCATTGGAAGAGGTGGGCTGTGAAATGAAGTTAGTGGAAGCCTGAACATTGGCTCAGGCATCTGCACCTACAATGGCCTTTAGACATAAATCCCTCATGCTGACAGTGATAATGATGTTTTACTATAAGCCAAGTCTTCACTTGCTGCAGAATTTGATCAAAAATTTAAATAATTTTTGTTTTACTACTTCAGGTAATGAGGTTTGGTCACAAACCCTGTTGCTCCTGCTTCATTTAGCTGTGTACTGATACTGCGAATAGGACACTACAGGGTTTCTGACAGCTTGAGGACAGTACTTCCTCTTCTTCCAGTCTCTTCCAGTTTACTCATATTTAAGAATCATAACCATGATAATACAGTGTACATACTCTGGCAGCACAGTGAGCCCTGTGAGAATCTTGTGCTGCACGTGAAGAATAGATGAGGGTAACCTCAGGAGTGGTGTCTTTACAGATTGGCTGGGTGTGCTCTTTTGATGGAAGTATTGTGTTCTGAATGAAAGTGGGGAAGCAGACTACTGCCTTGTCACCTACTAATATTCCAGGGCAGTTTCATTTTCCTTTCCACTCCCTCTCTTGGACGTAAGGTGCTCTTGATGGCAACAGATTGAGACATGGGGGGAACTATGACAAGGATGTAAATGAAATGACATCTGTGTCAGAAGTAGGGCTTCCCCAACAGATTGACAGACCCAATGTAAAGATATGTTTGAGCAGTTACTGTCTGGAAAAGCCAGTATTCCCTGGGGCTCTGAACTATGTACTGAGGTGACCCATATACGTCTGTGAAGGGAAAGGAGAAGAAATGTAAGAATTGGATGTGGAATTTGTCTTGGAAGAAAGCTGAGGAGCCTGCCACGTGCTAAATTTATTTATGTAAATTAGATACATTTATTTATGACCTAATTCTTTGCAATTCACGGCAGCACTACTAAGCTTGCTTGCTATCCGAAGGAACGTGATCATGCATTTCCCTGTGCTGATTCCTCCTAAGTGTAAAGATATAATTAAAGCACTGCTGTGAGGAATTCTAGTTCTTCCAGTCTAAGGAGCTGATTAGTGTACATGAAAATGTCTCTTTACCTATTTCACATACATATATTGATTCTTTCTCCACTTCTGACTCTCTTGGTGAAACAATAGCAGTTAAGTCAGCTCAGGTCTGCTAAGAGTTGTATCATTTCCTACAAACCAGAAACTGTGATGAGAATTCCACAGAGACTGATTCATGTGTCCTGTAGTTTCAACCAAGGGTATTGATTTAATTATTAGGCTGAGTTTACCTTAGGGCTAAACAGGTAGAGCTGCAAAGCTCAATTAACTACGTGTGATAATTTGGAGGAGAATAAAATTATGGGTGAAAATGAAAATCTTTTTCTCTTAAAAATAATAACAATTAAAAAAAAAAATCCTGCAGTATTTTGGGTAATAAATTTTACATGCAACCTTCAGTTTTAAAATAAACAAAAACATAGTACAGAAACCACGTGGGAGAAAAATATCTTCATAAAAGGCTAACTATGGTTACTGGCCCTGCCAAACCTGACCACCACAAACATTTCTTTCTGCTTTGTAACAAGTGGAAATTAAAGCTGGTGTCTGCAACATTTCTGTGAGGTTAACCAGTCTATACTTTTGCAATACATTCTTCTCCATCTCCACTGCTAAGGGTGCCTGTTGCAAAGCAGCTATATGGATGTAAACCTACACTCTAATGTAACCATCATATAACTGTAGCATTGTTACGCCCTCATCAGGGTTGTTAGACTCATTGCAGGCATATCCATGCTTTAAATGTGGGGATATCTTTCCTGTAGCATTCTGCCACACAACCAGTCACTAATACTGTAGAGCAATGGAGCTCCCCTGCTGTTAAGATTATTTCCCAATTCACCATGGATTTTGTTGTTGTTGGGTTTTTTTTGGGTTGTTTTTTTTTTTTCCTTCTGCTAGCAAACCAGGGAAATTGAAAAGTGGAACTGGAACTGAGAAGCTTGGCAGGGGAGTAGCTTCAGAGTGGATGGGACTGTATTTTACAAGTTCTTTGTGAATGCTTTGCCTGCAGAAGTTGGCCTATGTTTTGTAATGATGTGTTCTAGAAAATGACACCTGGACAGGCACATTTGTTACTCCATTATGAAACCCAGCAGGTTTAAGCCTGTTCCAGCTGTGAATTTCACCTTGGCCTTTACTGTGGATCCATTACTGAAATCTGCATAACGATGCATATGGTGCTTCAAGGAAAGTCTTACACCATAGTTTCATTTAAAATGTGTCAATAGAATTAAAGCAGTGTGTCAGGAAGAAGCGTGGAGGGAAAAACTTGTATTCTGGTTGTCCTGATGCTACACTGCACATATCTGGAGTTACCTGCAGAGGTCCCTGTCCTGTAGAGTTCCCAGTACACATCAGGGTGCAAAGTCAGCTTCATTCAATTAGTTGATAATTCAGTTTTTTTTTCTCACAGTTTGCTGTCCATTTTCTATATGACTGTTGTTGGATATTTATTCCTCGGCCAGATGTTGGGGACAAAATCCCCTGTTTCTCAACTGTCAGAGAACCAGCTATCTGCTGTTGATTGAAATGTAATTATTCTGGTGGTATAATTGTGTTTTGCTTTCATGGATGTGTTGAATTGAAAGTGTGTGGGGGTTTTTTAATGAACTTTTATTCTTGAAGAGCTGGAGAGAATTCACTGTCTTGAAACTGAGCCATAAAATGACTTCAGAACCTGAACTTAGTGATGCAATGGTTGTCATGTTCAGCCTGTTGTAACAGCATGAACTGAACCTCTTTTTCCAAGTCAGGGAGCATTACTTCAAAAGTGTTACCATATAATCAGAATGAAATAGATCTCTTGTAATAAAACCGCTCCACAAGATAGTAAAACAACTGAAAAGACCCCACCATGTAGCTGAGAACTCATTGCCTTTTTTGCATAGGTGATAGTACAACCTAAAGCAGGAACTCTTGTGTTCAATGCCTGAGTCTATGCAAGACCAGACTAAATTGATTGTCTGAAACTTTAAGGCAGCTCTTCTCTAAAAGAAAGTTTGAGTAGTTACATACTTTCATTAGAAATGGTTGAAAGTCAGATTTATTTCATTTTTTCTATTTTTTCCTAGACCACTAGGACTACTTTATAAGAAGTCCTGCAACTTCAAAAATGTATTTTCTGTCTGACTTAGAAACTTGGTAATTCTAAGAAATAAAACAAACAGTTGTAAACCCCCATATTTCAACTGAAATTTCTCACTATCGAGTAACATCTGCTTGTAGTGATTTAAAAAATATTTCATGCAATAGCTGGCTTCTGTCATATTTTAGTAACAGTACTAGGTACTTGTGTTATTATATATGCTATTATAGCAAAATAATGTGAAATCATTCTAAATTTAAAAATAAATCAGACAACAAATTTAATGTGTCTTTTAAAATGTTTGGGGTGAAAAAATCATATGTAGCTATTTGTGTTAAAAAGCTTACGTGGGTTTCTAACATACATACTTCAAAGCAGCATTTTGACTAAAAAACGTTCCAGTAAGAAAAGCTCCTGCTGTCTCTGTTTACCGCATCATATCCCTTGTGTGACAGAAATGAGAGAAGAAAAGCTACAAGCTGTTTTCTTGAGCTATTTGCCACTGCCCATGAGCCACCTTCCCTGCTGTGGCTGTAATTTGTAGTGAACTTGGTGAAAACCCTGGTGATTGTGCATCTGGCTGGAGGAGCTGGAATGCTGCTATTTGGGTGTTCAAATCGCTCCACTTGGTGCTGCCTAAGCACAGGTATGAACCTTAGAGCTAGAGAATGTAACAGTAGATATTAGTAGTTGCAAGGTTCTCTTAGGTCTTCTGTAGTTTGTGAGGGTTGCAGCTGCCCCAAGACATCCCACTGTCTGGTTATTAAAAATTTATGTTGGTGGATAACTACCTTATTTTGGGATTAGCCTATGATAAAATGTTTGACTGGACTTCTCCTTTCCCCTAAATCACTGTGGTGTTAAAAAAAAAATTAAATCTTCCTGTGGCATAGAACAAGTACCTAATTTGTGCTTTTGAAATCAGTGGGAGGTGGAGCTATGAGTCAATCTATACAGCTGCTCTTCTCTGCCTCAGTTGGCTGGAAAATAGCGTGGTCCAGGAGTGCTGGCCAGCTGTGAGACATACAGACTGGGCCATTAGAGTGTTGCCTTTCGTGGAGGAGAGATACTAATGGGATCATCAGCCTATTCACCTTTGGTAAGCACAAATCAGCAGCGGGGCAGGAGGATCTGTTTGGCTGTCTTGGTTGAGATTCAGCAACAGCAAATGCTTGGGGAATTTTGATCCTTAAATGTTAAATGGGTCTGCAGACGGCAGATTTATTCATAGGAGCAGACGATAGATGGACTTGATGAGATGGAGATGTAGTCTTCTCATGAGGAGGAGAAATGGTAGGGCTACCTATTACTGTTGTGGTGAATCTGACTGGAAACTGAAAACTAGGATTTGTTGACTGTTGGGTTACATCACTGGCCCCTCTCTTGGCTCCTTGTCTTCAGGATCGGTTCATCCGAGCAAACCCACACAGGAAGATTGGAATCAGGAGGAGGAATCATGGAAGGCCACACAGTGCTGAAGATGAGGTACTGTATAGAGGGCATCTTCTGGGTTGCTGAAAGAGGGCAGTGGAGTTTGAAAAACTGCTATGCTACCTGCCATCTTCTGTCAGCCTTTCCCATTTCTCCCTAAGCTTAACTGTTACTATGAAAGGTGATATTTTTAACATTAGTTAAGGGAATATTTGTTCCTTCTGTGAGTATGGTCTCTAGAGTGGAAAAAGTTCACTATGACTTAAGGGTTGAGAAGGTAAGGAGGGTGATGAATTTGTGGTTTAGATGATGGGCAAGGAACTGGGAGAGCTGGATTTTAATCTTGACTTCACTGTGACATCACTATATGATGGTAGCTGTACCTCCTAACACCCAAGGCTTAGTCTTCAGATTGGTTTTCCTTTGCTTTATGGAGGCAGATCAGCGGATAAAATGGATTTTTCAGTGTCTACCACTTAAAATAATTCTGAACACTAATTTTTATGAAACTGAACTGGTAAAAGCTGTTGGAAAGTACTGAATGTGGTGCATACTGGATACATAAATTATTCCCATTTCTGAGTAACGGCTGGTTGAAATAATGTTAAATGTTAACTTAAAATGAAAAATGACATGGTGTGTTGGTTTTGGGGTTTTTTTTCCCCTCTGAGTTACCCGACTCTGCTCTCTAGCTGTATGCAATGCTGAAGTACGAGACTAACTCTTTACAAAATATGAGAGAGCCGTGAAGTTACCACCTGCTAGCACTATGCAATAATAATTGAGTTTGTGTCTGCATATTTTCTGAGTACTTCAACCATATCATGTGTTGGTTTTCTCCAGACTTGTCAATACAGATGGTACTTAAGCTGAGGATGAAAAATTAATTTTCTCTATTCGGGATGAAAAGTTGAGCTTTCAGCAGTTTGGTTCATCTACTGTCATTCTATCTCCAGAAACATTGCTGTCAAAAGTTTTGCTGAGGTTGATGCATTTCTTCTAGGCTGCTGGTTTTGGTCAGATGGCACTTCCTGAGAGAAAACTATTGGGTTGAGAATTTTCCCAGTGGGCTGTAAAAAGCTTCTCACCTGGTGACTTACTGCTTTTTATCTGGCTAATCTGCTCCTATCAGGACACTGGTGTATCAGAATAAGAGGTACACTAGGAGGTCCTGAGGAGACAGATTCTCAGAAATCACGATGCTTTGAAGATTTAATTGTTCCTTTCAGTGTAATTAATGAAGCTGCTGCTTCTGTATGTAGTAATTTACATCTGATGTTCTTCAAGATGGTCTTGTTTTTCCTGTAACCAAATATAGGGTTGTGTGTAGCTGTGGTGGGGAGTGGAGGGAGAATACGTAAAATGGGGAGGGTTGTGGAGCCTTCGAGCTATTCCTCTGTAGAGCCCTACACTATGGGATATCAATATATCGCAATACCACAGTGATGCTCCTTGGTAAATCCATCAGGTCAGACTAGTGTTTTCCCATGTGAACGTATTCTTAAAATAACTTACAATGCAAAAGCCTTGAGTAAGCCAAGGCATTCTAAATCACCTATTTCTGCTTTGGTGTTGTGTTTGTGTGTGGTTTTGGGGGTTATTTTTGTTGTTTTGTTTTTTGGTTGTGTTGTTTGTTTTGTTTTGGGTTTTTGGGTTTTTTTTGTGTGTGTATGTGCATTCATATACAATTAACTTTTATTCTTGCTTCTTGTGTTTGCTTACATAATCTAACACACTGGCAATTTTACTCTTATCAAATCTGTAATTTGGTTGCCATTTGCAGCTTTCTGTTTTCTTACGTTGTTAGGAGATTTTTTTGTGATTCATGTTTTTTTTTAGTTCTGATTTTTCTACAGCTTCTGGTTTATGTATATATATCAGCTCTGCATGTTGTGTTAAGTGGGTTTCACTTTGATTAATGTAGACCCTATCTATGGATGACAGGTTATTATTACTCAGTATCACACACACTCAAAAAAAAGTCATTAAAAAACCACAGCTGCTTCTGTCATATGTCATGGCGCAAATTTGCACTAAAATGGTAAAGCTGCCTTATAGGAAGCTGGACCCATTGTGTGAAATGGAAGAATCCTTACCCCAAACCTCTGATTTCAGCCTTTCTTCAGCTACAGCGGCAGGATAGCTCTGGAGTTCCATACTGTGCTGTTTGCTTCTAGAACTGTTCTCTCTCTCTCTTTTAGTCATTTATTTCCTCTTAAGGGTCAGGTATTTTGGTATGGTGAAGGATGTTTTGATTTTATGCATCCCACAGCTAGATTTGCCAGTAGCAGTGTTATCTTGACTGGGTCACTATAAAATGGAGGGTACCTGTCCTGTTCTGCAGTAATGCCATGTGGCAGATGGGCAGCAGTCCCTGCCAGTGGAAGGAGAGCATCCTGTGGTCTCCAAGCTAGCACACTGGGAAGCTTTGTGCTGTAATCCGGTGCGCTCAGCCTGAAATTTGGGGAGCAAACCATGTTGTTTGGAGGTGGTTGGATTTTAAAGGGGGAATAATGTAATGGCTTTTTGTGTGAAAGCTGTCTTGTGATATTTCTTACTGCTTTCTGTATTAAAACTTAATTTCCAAAACCTAAACCTTTAGAAAATTGCATCTTAAACAGAACTGATTAGTAAACATAACTGGAGTCTCACATTATGTGGTGTCAAATCACAAGAAAGGATTTCTTTGAAATTGTTTCAAATAATAAACATGAAAACACATCCACTGCATTAATAAGAGAATGGCCTTTGCTATTCTATAGGATAGGCTGTGTTAGTTATATCTGAGTTATTTGTTAATAATTAAAGTATTTTACTCATTGTTCTGCAGCCAGAAGTGCCTCAGTTGTGCTGGCTTACTGTAAAAATTATAAGCTTGAGAAATCTCCGCAAGGCAGATCTGTGTAAGTATTGCTGATGGCATGTTTATAGGTTAGCAAGAAAATCACTGTCATCTGAATTTAACAGTCTTGTACAGTCATTTCTTGGATTACAGTGATGTCTCAGGTTTTTTTTTGGCTGAAGAAGTTGTATCTGCTTACATTTTCATTTAGATGCAAATAAAATAATTTAGAAATCAGTTAACAATAGAAATGAAAAAGAACAGGAGTTCTGTGTTGGGAAACAAGTTATCCTTTCCTTTACCAGCTGCTCCATAGTATTTCCCTTTCCTCTAATTATTCAGTGCCCCTTTATCTACAGGTTGCCCATTTCCCATCTGAAAGAAGCACCTATGTGGAAGACACAGTAAACATCAATAGTTGTGTTGGGTGCTGCTGTGTTTGTGTCTTCATTGCTGTATCATTGTGGATGACTTGTGTATTACAACCAGAACCAGGTCAAAATATCCCCAAAACTAAATTCTTCATTTTTTTTCAAAAGGTGGCCTTTCAGGAAGTAAGGTCATATTTACTTGGAGCCTGGGAAATATTTGAAAGTAGAAGTAAAAAAAAATCAAAAAGACAGAATACTTCAATATTGTTGAAGTCAAGTATTTTGGCTTTTGTTATCAAATACAGTTTGAGGTTTAAAATTGTTTTTTGTTTGGAATTGACATAAATGTAGATAGAAAAGTGAAATAACTCTAAACCTTAAATGGTTTCTTTTGGTCCTGAAATATTTAGGACTCTTCAGAGATTAATCTTTTTACCCTGCCTTGGCAAAAGAAAGAATTAAAAAAAAATACTGCTGTACTAATTATGCATCTTTTTGTTAACACAGTGAGCCAAACTGATTGCTATGTCAAGCTGTGGCTGCCAACAGCTTCATGTTGGGAAGCCCGGACAAAAACTGTACACAACTGCAGAAACCCTGTCTGGAATGAAGCTTTTCACTTCATGATACACAGTGAAGTAAAGGTAGGATCTGTGCCTGTGACAGTGAGCAGATGCTTTCTGAAGGGGACACCTTCACCTGCTATGTGCAGACTTGTTATGAGAGCCTTGTGGCTCACGTGGAGGCTTGCACTCAGTAATGCTGAGGAATACAATAGTAACAGAAAGATACAGAAAGCGTCAGGGACAGCATGAGAGGTGCTGTTTCTTTCCAGCAAGTAAACATGCAAACCTTGGTATGGATTCTCCAGTGCCCTGCCTGGTCTTTGGCATCTTCTAAGCACTAGAACCTCATGAAATGGATGGGAGGTTTTATAAACCAGGGGCTGTGAAATGAGCTCCACACTGCTGCGTGCTTCTGTCCACACTGAACAATGTGAGGTCTTGCTAGACCTGCCTTTTGGGCTCAGTGGTCCCGGAATACAGTGTTTACATCCTTCTCTGCCTCTCTTCACAGAACATCCTGGAGCTGACAGTCTGCGATGAGGATACTTTTACACCAGATGACCAGCTTTTGACTGTGTGCTTTGATATAGCTAAAATCCAACTCGGAGAAAAAGTTTGCCTGAGTTTTGAGTTGAATTCAGAGGTGAGAGATGAAAAGCTGAGTGAAATCAAGCGGATAGATAAAATAATACTCTTGATCAGAATTTTGTCCCAAGTTAACTACCTGTATTAAAAATTAGAGTTGCTGTCACACACGAAGATTTGTTAAAAGGACCTCATTAAAGCACAAAGTTAAATACTCTGTGTTTGAGGGGTCAGAAACAGTCACTGCACTGTTGTGATTGCAGTTAGATGCAAAATGTCTTTTTATTTGGAATTTTTGACTTTTTTTTTTTATATTTCAAAAATGTGTTTTGGAAAAAACAGAGAGAACAAGAGAGAAAAAAAAAGAAGCTAATGATTAATCTCATTGCTTTTTAGGAGACTGGCAGGGATGGGATAAAACCTGAGCCCCATTCCAGGCAGCTGCCCTGACTGCCCTGCACAGTAGCTCCCTAGTAGTACCTTCTCTCAGCTTCACTAGCATTTTTGTCCTGTGCTTTCAGGCAATAAGCTTAGTCAGTAATTATGTATTCTTATAAAAATATCTGGCTTCTTTCCTCCTACTGATAAACAACAACTTTTTAAAAACAGTAATTTTCAGCAACTGTGCTTATGATCTTTTGTTACAGGGTTACAAATTTATTTTACGAGATCTGAACCAGCAAAGAACAGACAGGGCTTGATGAATGATAATCTCCTCAGTATTTTCTTCTTTTCTTCTAGGGCAGTGTGTGACCTAGGAGTTATATTTGCTGCATATTGTGCTTATTTGTATTAAAGAGGGGATAAAGAATTTCTTATGAAATGCACAGTGAGTGAACTTGCTGAGAGGACAGGTTGAGAAATCACACCCATCTTTTAAGAGTGCAAAATATGTACTCAGTTTACTTACTGCAAAATATCACAGCTTCTCTGCTTGGGGGCTGTGTAGTAACAACACTTCAGGATTTTATCAAGCTTCTGACAAGGGCTTGAGTTTACAGTTCCTAAGAACTGTGTGTGTTCTGATTCTTTCTAAACCACTGTGTCAGGCAGGCTGTCCGGAGAACGCTCTTGTCTGTGTTTCATGTTGTTATTGCTTTGGACAATGTTCGTTAACTACTCTTCTAGAAAGCCAGCCTTGACTATGGATTTCAGTATAGCCTCACGTGACTGAGATCACCTGAGGTGTGATTCAGGCCACAGGTTTGCTCTGAGGTATGTGCTGAGTTGGTTTAACCCATGGGTTTAGCAAGGTGGAAGTTGGGCAGATAAGACAAGGTGAGCTGTGTCTCAGAAATGTTTTGGTCAAGCTGTCCTTATTTTGATTGTGACTCCTACTCAGGCGCCTGTGAAGCATCACAGCATCCATATGCTTGGTCTGTACATAGATTTTTAGAACATTTAGCGTTATATATATATATATAATTTTTTTTTTCTTTTAAGTGACTTAGTAATGGAACATGCAAGGCAACCTTAATAATAGGCAGTACTGCCACCTCTGCCCATAATGATTTCTTTCATCTACCAAGGTATCTCAAAAGGAGGGCTGAGGAGGCTGAATGGGTAAAGTCAGTGCATCAGGGTTGTTTCCTGATGTGTCTCTTGCTTATTGTGTGGTCTGACAAGTCTTTGTATTGCTTTGCTCCATGTTTTTCACCCACAAAAATGTGAATGAGACTTCAATAGAAATGTAATTTATGTGAGTATGTGTAAAGCAGCATAAGGATGGGAACATAAGGCAGGCACATTTAGGCAGATATTACAAGCCACGGTCTCCTGAACATTGTTGCTTCTGTTCTTTGGACAAAGTTGGTACAATCAGTGCGTTTGGATGGTACAGATTGGTCACAGTTTGATGCTTGATAAAGCATCTGCCTTGCATCTCTGTAACGTGACTGTTTTTTAAAATCCATCCCTCAGTCTTCTGTTACAGACTGTTGCATCCACCCTAATTCTCATGAAACAGAGACTTTGGCAGAAATGAGCAACCTGCTTATTGTAAGAACCACCTGTTGCTGCGTGCTGTCACAGATCCAGCTCTCGGAGAAGCCACCTCAGACACTGTGTTATTTTCTGACGTGTACTAGTAAATAGATACTCACTTTTTACTGTTACTGTAGTGATGATTTTATGTTGGCAGCTACATTATCAGACTTGGTTTTCACTGTTTCTTCACAAAGTTAAAATATGCTGTGCAGCCAGACAGAAGGGATATTTGGTAGGAAAGGTTAGTTCTGAATATACGTGAAAAATTTTACCATTACTTGTCAGAAAGAGATTTATATCTTCCACTAATTAGTGTTTTCCTCCCTGTGGGTGATAGAGAAGATGTCTTTGATATGTGTTTTTGTGTGGTATTTCCTGAGTTGGCTGTGTCCCATACAGACTGATCCAGCAAATGGCTGCAGTGAAGTAACAGTTATTCAGTCCCTCTGATACACCTCTCATGTTGATGTGTTAGTCTTCTCAGCTGCTGTTCCCTGCTCTTACACTCTTCACCCTTTTTTATCTTGATTTGGCCCTAGTGAGCTCTTTTCCTCATTCTCCTTTACAACTTCAGTCTTCCCCCTTCTCTCTTCTTTCCTTCACCCTGGCAATTTTCATTTTCCAAGTTAGTCTCTTCTCCCACATTTTTTTAAAACTTTTTTTTTTTTAATGTTTAGTGAGTGTACTCTGCAAATCTTTTTGTTATAACGTAGACACACTTGCCACCTAGGTCCATTGATTCTCAAGTTCTCCTACATTATTCACCTGTTATACCTCCCTTCCTCAGCATTGATTGACCTATGTCTCATCCTACTAATAAATGAGTATTGGGACCTCTACCCCCTATTCCATACTTCCCTTCTCGTAAACAGTAGAGCAGTGGAGAGACATGAAATAAAAGGGTGGCCAAAGGAGGCTCCATCCATTTACATTATGATGCAGAGGGTGTGGGAATAGCAAAACCTTACAAGGAAGGGTTATACAAAATCATCAAAACTCCATCAAAGGAAATGGTTTATTTGTTCATTTTCCCTAAATGAAAAATAAATCTTATTTTTAGAGTCGGGAAGAACTAGAAGTGGAAGTTCTACTGGAAAACATGTGAGTAAAGCCAAAATATTACAGAATTTGTCATCAGAAAACTTTGTATTTTAAGAGAGAGTGATAAAGCAGCACTGGGGAAGTGGCTTCATATACCTCTAGAAGACATCCCATCTCAGCATCTTCCCCACGGTTGCTTTTATCTCCTGAATCTGGTGAAATCCATTCCTGAGTAACAGTCTCGCTTACTACTTATAGCTGAAGGTGGGTGTTTATTTTGTAATTCAGCCTAAGGAGAGATTACTCTGATCAGGGAAGGTAAGAAAGAGGGCATGTCCCTAGGACCTAAACTATTTTGACCTGTAAGTGAGCACCAGACGGAGATGAAAGATAGAAGTGCTGATGGCACTTAGCAGCTAGTAAAACTGAGATTAGAGAGCTATTTGCATTTAAAAGTATACCCACTCTTAAATAAACATTTTCCTTTTTGCTTTTCAGTCCGGGTGTATCTGAGAACATCATTACTAATGGCGTACTAGTGGTAATTGTTTGGTTTTTTTTAATACCTATGTTCTTACAGTACAGCAGAACTGAAGGATGTAGTTGGAAGAACTGTGCCTTTAGTTCATCTTAACACTTTTTCTGATGAGACACAGGTTTGGCTGTAAAGTTTTGAATTTGGTCGTGCTCATAGTGCTTTCTCTGTTGGGAGAGGCTTGGACCGGTGCTTGGCCACAGTGCTAGTGAGCTGCTCACTGATAAAATGGCAGTAAACAAGGAAACTTGGGTAGGGAGTGAATCCAGTGTCACTGCAGAGTTTATTACTGAATGTCTACCTTGGAGCCAAAGGCTCTTTTCACACCATGTCCAAAGTACTGTGTGATGCTGCTGAGCTGCTACTTCCTCCTATGCAGCACTCTCTTGGAAAGTTTCAGCTTCATCCCAAAGGTACTAAGGTACAGGCCCAACTGTCCAGTCACCCTGCAGAGTTTTAAGTATGCTTCAGCTCACTCTACTGTAGAGGGAATTTAAAGCGTGGTCTGGATGGGGATTAAAATTTCTTGTGTTAACTGTTGAGGATTGAATGGTATTTAAATGTTCACAGGACAGCTACCAAGCTATCTTAGCATCCCTGACCACAGTAGTGCTTGCATGATTTATAGAATATAACCAGCTGCTGCAATTGCTTCATGTTCACGGGACACCATGGCCAAGCCTGGTGTTTCTACAGGACCCCTAGATCCATAGTGAGGATCCTCAACTGTTTCAGTGACCAATGATTTTATTGCATATCTCTTCCAGTCTCGTGAAGTTTCCTGTTTGGAAGTACATGTGAATGAAACAAAAAGGAAGAACCCTTACACAAGTGAGGTTATTGATTTAAATAGTTTGTCACTGCTTTTTGTGCAATGGGAGATGCAGTTGAATCTGCATCAATACTTGATCTGGTTTAGTCTCTGTTTGTATAAGGGCTGCTTGGAGATTGAGGTGTTTCCTGAATTACCTACTTGCTAAGAGTGGGAATCCTCTGGAGATGGTATGACTGTGTAGCTTAAGAGAAACTGTGGAGGTGGCTGGAACACTCAGAAACATCACTGCAGTGTGATGGAAATGAAATACCCAAGATGAGAACAGAAAGTAAAAGAGGGGCCACACAACTACCAGGAGTGGAAAGATGACAGTGGGAACTGGGGGATTGTGAATGCTGCTAGTGGTATCCTCTGATCTGATATGTGCTTTCCATCTCTTGGCAGGGGACAAGTTGCAATGCTCTGCTGGCCTCTTGCTGCTTATTCAGCCTGGCTCTTGTTCACACTGGTTATGGGGGAGGAAAAACTTTGTGACCTAAACTAATTTTGACTGCACTAAGGCTGAAACACTACTTGGGTCATTTTTATTTGTTATTTTTCAAGGCTAGATGCAGTTAACATTTCTCTGTGATGTACTTCTTGTTCTTAGAGAGAGATTTCACATTCACAATGAAAGGATCCTATGAAGAAACCCAAGATATTTCCATAGGTCCTTCCTGCAAATGGGGAAGCCATGAAACCACCATCTTCCACTACATCAAGAACAGTCAACCCAGACTGCACATGACGCTGCCAAAGGAATGTTTTTTCTGTGGTGTATGTTTTGCTTGTGGATGGTGATAATAGCTAAAGTAACTCTGGGGAGAAACATGATCAGTTAGCTCTTCTCTGGTAGATTTGTACCTATGGGTTGTAAATAATTTTCTTCTTATAACAGTTTTTTTTCCCTCTTTAATTCAGCATGGCTCAGCTAGGAGGGAAATGGATATAAGGAGTCCCCTGGCTGTGCCCCTCCATTCTCTGGACTTGAGAAAGAAAGTGACAGTGATGAAAGTGAGTAACCTTTGACAGCATTTGGTATTGTTTCAACAAGTGTAAGAGATTTCTATGTGATACCTATTTTGTTATTAATTTTGTAATCAAAAATATACTAGCTGAGTTATAGGTATTCTCATCTCCGCATACTTTCAAGTATTCTTGAAAGTGTAACTATTATTCAGGGGAAAAGTAGCATATGCAGAACTGCTGATTGCATTAGAGGTATTTTAAAAGTAGGATCCTAGTGATGATTGTGTGCAGAAGGCCTGAAGAGAGACCAAAGATTTGTCATGAGAATATACATCTGAATAATTGCTAATACTGTAAAACTTGCTTTTGCAAACTTTCAATTCTGTTGAAAATTTATGGTGTTTTCATTCTTGATTCTCAGGGTGAATCTTATGAGGTGTCTATGAAGGAAGAAGATGGGTAAATAAATTATTTATTTAAATCATTACTTAAGCATTCTCCTATCCTTTCATATCATCATCTTTAGTGGAAAGGAAGCTACATCTTGAACTAGATCATTTTGAAATGAGGAATAAAGATTGTAATTGGTTAAAGATGGCTAAAATATGGGGAAAAGTTAATTAAGATGATGTGGTTTTTAATTTGGTTGGTAAGAGTTTAGCTCAGAATAGGTTGTAGGTAGTCATGGGGTATAACCAATCACACTGTTGTTCCTAATGTTGATACTACTTAAATTTTAATACTTAAGAATCCCTCTGTCTTGCAACCTTTATTTAAATACGTGTACGTTTATGTGTAACACATCTCTAACACGTTTCTAACACCATTATGCACTTACCAGTCCTCTGCAGTTTGTTTTCCAATGAAACAAGTGACAGTAATTAATTTATTGGTGAGCTTGAGGTGCTTTTTCTTAAGGACGACATTACCCCCTACTGATTAGTTAGCTACATTGCAAGCGCTAATTGCAGGTAGATGATAAATCAGTGGTTTTAAAGAAATATTAATTATGAGTCACAGAAGGGACAAAATAACCTTTTGGCTGAAAAAAAACCCTGAAACAGTAGCACTGTGAAAATAGAAGTTATTGAATTAATGATGCACATGGTGTTCATCATCATGTACGGGTATGAAGGGATACTCAGGTGTTTACAGCACAAGTTCTTAGTAGAGATAAGCTTAACATGCTATTAAGGTCATTTTGCCTAAAATGTGTTAAGCTTAGGTAACTGCTTAGGTTCCCTCTGCTCTTCAGGAAACACATACATAGCAAGACAATGTGAAGAGGTGTCCAAATTTCAGAGCTCCATGTGAAACAGCTTGAATTCAGTTATGTTCCTTGTTTTCCATCAGCAGAGAATTCAATTAATTTAACCTCTTCATGATTTCACAATAGTTCAGAACATGATTCTGAAATAAAATCACAGGAAGGCAGAAATACAGGGCCTGTGATAACCGTATACCTACTTTCATGTGCACAGGGGAGCCTTCATGAGCATGGAAGTAGCCTTTCTTTAAACTGGTTTATTGTTGTTGCTAGATGTCTCAAGCAGTAGCTCTCGAATGGCTTACAAGTAACGTGTCCTTTTCTGTTCTTATGCTCTAGTTGCAAGAATTTAGATTTGCGATTGCAGTTTGATCTATGCGCTGAGGAGCAAGATTTCATCCGTAGAAGGAAGAAGGTGGTTGCTGCTGCTCTGAAAAATGTTCTTCGTCTAGATGAAGACCTGCAGGAGGATGAGGTATGTGGGACAGCATCTTGGGAACTTCATTCTGTCCTACCTTGAATGAAGTGGATGTGATGTACGTGCGTGAATAACTATACAGCTCTTCCACATCTTCTAGACTAAAATTTATAGGACAGATTGTTGCTTGCACCCAAGACAATATTCAAGATTTTTTGTCACAGAGGATGAAAGAGGAACTGTTAGGAGGTCAGTTGTAGCTCCTTTATTCTCTGCCAGCCTACATCCTTACTAAGGGATACCCAAAAAGTGTGTTTGTTGAGATGAACTATGTACAGTTAAGCTGGGTAAAAATTGATCGCTTGGGCTAAACCTCAGTTTTGCACCACTCCCCTTCTCTACTGCTACACAAGGCCCACAGAGGAAGGCTTAACACACATGGTACAGCAGCATCTGTCTGGTGTGTTTTTCAGTGTGTTATCTCTTGTCTTCTCCTCTTCTGGCGATTCTGGGACTCAGACATAGCTGCTTTGTTACTGGAAGGAAGTAATGAACTTGTTAGGAAGCTGTGGTGCTTTGAGCAAGAGTCTGGGAGACATTCATCTACATCTGGGAGAATGTGCCTGTGTGGGATTTCTTCCTGTGCTCTGTTTGGCTCCTAGCACACTCATCCGTTATTGGTGTGTGCAGGACAGCATTTGTCAACCACTTAAATAACAAGTAGAGTAACACTTGCTATTATTAAATAAGAATAAAGAGTTACTGAGTCAATTAAAAAAAACCAAACAACCAAAAAACAAAGCTCCCAAGTAGTTGGTACAATACAACAAAGACAAGATTAAATGGAATGGCAAGGTGTGTTCCCAAAACTGAATAAATATGTTGTCTTTTTTTTTTGTTAAGTGTTGTGTATGGGGCACAAGAGGGTGACTAACAGTATTGCTGCATCCTGAGGGAAGTAAAACAATAACATATAGCATTGGTATCAGAGAAGGAGGAGGTGATATGTATAACAAAGAGAATGTTAAAATAAATCTATAAAGCTTGTCACCATCTGCCTGGAGAATAGCAGATGTTTATATATAAACTGAGAGGAAGAAAAAGAATGCAGGCTGCTTCTGTTCTGTTCCTCTGATCTCAGTTATACTTAGGTTTTTAACATGTATTTTGAGGGAAAGAAGTGAGGAAAACTTAAAAACATCTAAAAAAGGCTCTTTACAAATCTGACAACAGATTATGCCTTACAAGAGCCATGCTTACAGCTTCTGACTTACCGAAAAATCACTGATCAGGAGGATGCTTTCAGCATGCGTGACGCCCCACCAAAGTTTACACAAGTCCAACACGCAGTTAAGGCCGGCCATGAAGGGGGTGAATTGAAACTGAACCCTGAGTCTGCATTGCTGCTACTTTTTCTGCATCATTTCTCTGCTTCATCTGGTGCTGAATGAGTCTGTGCCTTTGTGTGTTGAGCAGGTGCCAGTGGTGGCAGTCATGACCACAGCGGGCGGAGTGCGGTCCATGACAGCTATGTTTGGCAGTCTTCTGGCTCTCCAAGAGTTAGGTGTTTTGGACTGTGTCTCCTACATCAGTGGTTTATCTGCCACAACCTGGTAAGGGGAGTTGGGCTTGTGCTTGATGTTTGTGTTAGCAGGGTGATAACCTGGTAAAGCACATTGCCTTGCTGACAAATTTTACTCAGCGTGATGCTGGGACTTGGCTTCCTTTTAGCACTCACACATTTCATGGGACTGCTTGGTGCTGTAGCCCTTATGTCTTCTAGCTACTGGAAACGAGTTGAGTGAGAACTACTGAAATTCTATAATTGCACTGAGGTGTTTACAGAAACTAAAAGAAAAGAAGAAACAAGTCAGGATAGTTTGTCTGTATCTCCCTGCAGTTCAGTGCAGGTGAGAAACCCACCTGCAGTTTTTCTGTGACTCAGATACGTGCCTTTCTGCCGTGTCATACACTGAGTTCTCCTGGGGGCTGGACACATTTCTGTCATAAACTCAGTGCCTGGTGCAGAGAATGGGTGAGAAAAGTGGTTATTATTTTAATGAAAATTTTGTATGACTTGGCTTCATTTCTCATTTCCCAGTTATCTGGCAGAAAAGACTCCTGTGTTAAGACAATGGACAGAGGTGTCTTGGTGTTCCTGGTGGTTATTTCTTATTATCAGCAAGGGACTGAATAGGACCTCGTAGGCCAGAAAGCTGATATTTTCTTGGGAATGTGAAAAACGGGAATTGATTCCTGCAGGAGAAGTAAACCTCTGACTGCCAGTGCAGACAAATGATATGTTAATTGTGAGTCAGAGAAGATGTTGCAGATGTGCAAGAGAAATGAGGAGATCCTGGAGACTTGAATCTCTGGAAGGATGCAGACCCAATCCCCAGCATGCTTGAGAGCAACGAGGGAATGAAAGTAGGGAAATACTGTTTTTCTTTCCTTTGTGTACCCTTTAGGTTATCTAGTTGCATGTAACACTTGAGAAATCCTCTTGTAATGTTTGTCTGACACAAGTCCTATATGACTCTATAAAGGAGAATTTAAAAGAAAATATTGGAGAAACAGTGTGTCATGCACACAGTGTTGGCTGTGTTGCACGACTAGCAGAAGTCTAGGGCTTTAGAATGTTTTGCCTCTGAAGGGCTACTGTAAAAAGATAGATGAGCTAGAACTAGAACAACTTGAGTAGGGATGAGAAGGGACGACTAGAATCTGCCCAAACTCTGGGAATTGAAATATCAAGTAGACTGGCCCTGTGTGTGCTAAGAGTCTGATGTGACCAGCCTGCTGCATGCCTAAGGAGGGGAGCTCTCTCACTTGTCCAGGGCCATGTTTGCTACTAAACTCCTTCTTAAGCTTTCTTTCAAAACAGCTGAGGGATAGACAGAAGTTGCAGCTTGAACCTAAACAATCCAAGGGTAATTCCAGTAAAAGCTTGTGTTAGTTAATGTGTGTTCTTTTATTACTCTTTTCTTTCTGAGAAGAAACAAGGTAGCATGACTTTGAATGAATGTATCCCTGCAGAAAAAATATCACTGGGTAATCTAAATTTTGCCTGAGCTTTGAATTGCTCTTCCAAGGTAAAAGTTTGGAGGGTGAGAACCTTGTGTATCCCGAAACAAAACACTTAATGTGTGGTATAAACTCATGAATTGTTATGTACCCAGTGATGAACCACAGTGTGTTTCTTTTTACCAGGACCATGGCAAAGTTATATGAAGATTCAAACTGGTCACAGAAAGATCTTAGAGGGCCAATTGATGATATCAGGAAACGTGTGGTCAAGAGCAAACTGCACTGTTTCTCACTAGATCATATGAAATACTATGAAAAGGAGCTTTGTGAAAGAAAACAAGAGGGGCACAAGCTGTCCTTTACAGATTTATGGGGACTCTTCATTGATTGTATGCTACGTTACCAGGTATTTTATATCTGCCCCTTATTTCAGAGGATTTCTAACTTTTCACGTCTTAAGTTCTGGATTCAGTTATAGGACAGGCTCTCAAAACTTCTGAGGGCTTTTTATCAGAAAAATAACACAGTAAGCTTCAAATGTAGGCACCTAGAGGAAATGTCTGAGCATGTAAAAAGTCAAGGTGCTAATGAAACTGATTTTCCATTTTTAATTTCAGATCAAATGAGAATTCTATTAGTAGACAGATGAGAGGTGTCTCTGACAGAGCTAAGTTCAGACATTGCAATATATGGCCATAGCAGCAAACAAAGCTGTATGGAATGAAGTGGGCCCAAGTTGACTTTTATCTGCAGCACCTCCAAGGTAGCTAAGTATCTTTGTCTTTCCTTAAAGCAAGTCATATCCTAGTGACTGTTCAGGCAAGTTTCTCACATTTTCACTCCATCCCCCATTCCAGAATTCCAAGAAGCATCAGTGATAATGCTTTGGTGAAGGCTGATGACAGATAACACGCGTGTGGTCAAACTGAAGTACACAGAACAAAATCTGCTGAGGTTTAGGAGACATTTCATTGGTAGTCCATGCTTAGATACTGTGTAAGTCCATGCAACCTGTTCATCTTTTACAATGACTACTGTTCTTTGTAAACAGGAAAGTACTCAGAAACTCTCTGATCAGCAACTGGCAGTAAATCAGGGGCAGAATCCTCTGCCAATATACCTGTCCCTCAATGTCAAGGATGACTTTAGTACTCTGGATTTTAAAGGTAACAATTATTACACATGCTTCTATAAATCTAAGGAGTTTCCTTTCAATGATAGAGGAATGACAAAACTGTTTATTGTAAGTCCAAGCTATTACATCTTTTAAATAATCTCTTTTTCCCCTGTCTTCACATCTGTGTTCTGACTTGGATGAAAAACATGTATCCTAATACTATGGAAGGGAGATCCCCATGCAAAGAAACTGCCCTGTGAGGGGTGGAGATGCCTTTTGCTGGCAGCCTTGAGAGCCACTGCTTGAGAGCTTGTGCTCACTTATTCCCCACCTACTCCTCACAGCCTCTTTCAGCTGCTGGGGTTCCTGCCCAGGCAGCAGCAGTCTAAGAGAGCTGTGAAGAGCAAAGAGGAGGGTGGAGGGGAAGATGTGGAGTGGTGCGAGAGCAGGAGGCAGCTCCCAGCAGCCAGAGTGGGATCTGAGGAGGGTCAGTGCTCTGTGCCCTGATCAGTGATGCTGATTAATAACTTTTTCAATGGTGTTTTCTGGCCCACATGAAGCAGGAGGTCCTGCAGCTAACCTGATCATCTGCTTCTAGGCACAATTTGCAATCCCATTGCATTCAGCCAAAGCTTGGGTGGGATTTGGTCAGAGTTTTGCTAGCTTTGCAAGGCAGTGATTATGGGAATCTAAGAATGAACAGTAGCTGGTGTCATTGCTGACCCAGAAGAACCAAAAATGTCCCATCTTGTGCAGGGCCATAGCAGTTGTTGGACTTTCAGCCCAGATTTTTGCTTCCTAGTACAAAAATGGACCTGAACCCCAGGCTGACTGGATTTTTTTTTTTTCTTTTTCTTTTTTTTTTAGTGTTAGTGGAAGAGGTGAATTTAGCTTTTGTATTCACTAATCTAACACACAGTACATTGAAGGGCACCTGTGATTTTACATGGTGAATTGAACTGTTTGTCACCAACATGCTACAGGCTTTGTTATTCCTGCTTTTGGTTGTATAAGATGTTATTCTTGCATGTGTTCAGGTGGCTGCACTAAGTCCTTCTTGATGCCTTATTTGCAGAATGGGTGGAGTTCACACCTTATGAGGTGGGTTTCCTGAAATATGGGGCCTTTGTTCGTGCAGAGGATTTTGGTAGTGAGTTCTTCATGGGTCACCTGATGAAGAAGATCCCAGAGTCCCGCATCTGCTTCTTGGAAGGTGATTTACTATCTTAGAAAAACATAACCTTTATAACCACATAGTTGGCTACACAGACCTGACATCTAATAACTACTGGTCTGTAAGTAACTATACTAATATACCAGATAATGTATCTGATGCAGTTTAAATCTCAAATGAACCAGCCAAAAATGATGACAAAAAAAGGAAACAAATTCTTGATACAAATGCTATTATTTTGATGAACATCTTAGGTGAGACCAAAGCAGATCACACACATTAGAACTGATCTTTCGAAGAATTTAAAGTCACAGTCTGACTTTTATAACCAAGTCATAAACCAGATATTATGTGGAATGGCATGGCATTTGATATTCATACTAACATTTGTCATATTTCATAGCTAAAACAATGCTGATTTAAACAACAAAAGAGACTGAATCCATGTAGGTTGCCATAGCGGTAATGTAGGGCTAAAAATTCATAGGGGTAAGTATGGCTATTTATGTGTGTATGTATGTATTTATTTATTTAATCTTTCAAGGCACATGGAGTAATATATTTTCCCAGAATTTTATGGATGCTGTCTACCTCTCGGGTCATTCAGCGGACTTCTGGCACAGGTGGACCCGAGGAAATGAGCGTGACATTGGTTAGTGATATGGATTACTTTGCACTTGCATTTGAATCTTCTTCACAACTCTCTGAAATGTGAAATCTGGCATTTGGTAAAGGGTTTGGTTTTGTGTCCTGTTTCTGGGTTAGGGTACACCCAGCCTTTGGGAATGAAGGAAAAACAGGATAGAAATAGTTGTGCTGGAAAATGGGAAAAAACATTGGACTGCTTACTGTGCAACATCCCTGGGGAGTTTTGTTAGTCACTAGAGGGCTACCACGAGTCCTTTGGGTGGGGAGAGGCCAGGCAAGAAACAATGTGGTGATGCTGTGACATTGAAATCCACCTCTTCCCAAAACATTCCGCATGTTGACACATGCAGTCCATGACAGATGGGACCGTGGTGACTTGTCTGCCCAGTCCCTCTTTCTTTGTTACTACTGTCAGAGAAACACTCTAAACAAATGCATATACCCTCTTCTCTGTCTTCCTGTAGAGGAACACCCTGCTCTGCACAAGAAGCCTCATGAACAGGCAACTTGCTTATCGATTCCCAAAGGTTGCCTGTCCAATACTCTTCGGGAAATGATGACTGGACGGCCAGTGGTTTCAACTTACCATAATTTCCTCAAGGGCTTGCAGCTACATAACAAGTATTTAGAGAATGAGAACTTTTGCATGTGGAAAGGTAATAGTAAATTGGTTCAGAGGAGTCTTTGAACGTGATTTTAGTGCTGATATTTGCTGAGGACAAATATTTTATAACTTTTAGTGTAAAGGCAAATTTTTATCATTATTATTTGATTAATATATCTGTGGAATTGGTTCTGCTGAGCCCCAGATGATTTACTGCTGGTCTTGTTTCTGTCTTGGAGAAGCCACAGCAGGCTTGCTTGAATTCTGTTCTTCCTAGGAAAAGCTGCAAAAGAATGGCTTAGAACTTCCACTGATGATAAATAACCACTAATTTACACCAGTTGAAAAAGCAGCTTAATGTATCACTTTGGATGAAGCTGAGTCTCAAAACTGCTCCCTCTTACTGGTCTCAGAGTTGAGCTATAGATGCTAAAATTGTGACAAATACTTAATTGCGGGCTTTGTGTCAAAGACTAACATAAGTTTGAGCAGTCTTTTCTTTCTTTTCTTGTTATGCTGATTTGTAAAAAAAATGGACTTGCTCCTGCAGTAGTTAACTGATAATGTAAGTTTTTGACTTTCAGACACAGTGCTGGATTCTTCTCCCAGCCAGCTGAATGAAATGGGTGACTACCTCAAGCTTATAGATACAGCTTTCTTCATCAACACCAGCTGCCCACCCATTCTGAGGCCAGAGAGGAAAGTGGATGTCATTTTGCATTTAAATTACAGTGGAGGATCACAGACTCTGGTGATGTTTTTAAGAAGTGATTCTTTATCTGTATGACTTCAGCAGCTGAATTACCACATGCCTTTTTTTTTTTTTTTTTTCCCAGAGAATGGTCTGGTTTTCATTAAGCTAAATAGTCGTAGTAGTGATAATATTCAACACTGTCACTGTAATGTCTCTGTCTTTAATGGGTCTCTTTTCAGTAGTTCTCTGGGACACACATATGAATACAGACATGTATCTGGGCAGATTTGTCATCATGGTACCAAATTCCCCGATAGTTATTTAACTAACATTTAAAATGACATATTAACTAAATAACATCGATCTATTTTTGAATGAAAATTTGGGATTTTTCTTGTATGTTTGACTCTGTGTTTGAGGAAGTTTCAGTCAGGGTTTTTGTTTTGCTGTGTTCAAAGAAACACTGGGGGCGCATATGGTTGAAATTAATGTAAATATTTTGTAGGACTTGAAGACATTGATTATTAGATGTACTGAAAGCAAACACTCAAGAACCTGTGATCTGAGATATCATGTGTAATCAAAATTTCCTGATTCAAATGCACTACTGTGCCCACTAATTGCAAAAGTTATCTGAATTTCATATAAATTTCAGAAAATGGCAATCTTGCTTTAAAAATAGTACAGTGTTAGCAAATCAACTGAATTTCTGTTACTCAGGATATGTTAAATTTAAAAGGGTATGCTTGTTCCAGTGCATAGCCTGCCTAATTTGTAAATATACAAATCAATCACAGGTTGCCTAGTGCAGCAAAATATCGATTATTGGGCTTGGTAGCTTTATTTCCGACTCTCTTTGTGTTGCAACTCTTCTCTTTGTTGAACCAGCCACTGGACCTCTTCTCAGAGTACTGTTTGGAGCATGGAATCCCATTTCCCAGCACAGAGCTGAGCCAGGAAGACCGAGAAAACCTGAAGGAGTGCTATGTGTTTGAGGACAGCTTAGAGGCACCTATCTTGGCCTATTTCCCACTGGTGTGTGATACCTTCCAAAAATACAAGGCACCGAGTAAGTTAACAGCATTAATCAATCATTTCTTGAGGTTGTCACATCCAGTTTATCCACTGAATTTCTTCCTCTTCTAAATCAAGAGACTGGCAGGCTTCTCAGTTGGTTAAGTTACTGTATTCCCAGTCCTGTTATGGTAAATAATAGTGTTGGCCAACTAATCAGGGACTGAACTGAAGAGTTTCAAAATTAAAAGTGTGAATAGCTATAGCTTGAGATAAAAACCCCTTATCTGGCACCTGGAACAGTTTGCATTCCTTTGATAATAAAGAACAGGAGGCAGGTATTAAGTTACATCCACTGGTATATATAACCACTGTCACTTAACAGTCTTGTAAGGCGATACTATGTTTACTTCCTTAACAAAGCTAGGATCCTCTCAGTATTTTGTTTCCAAGAAAAAAAAAATTGAGACTAAAAAGTGCTGAAAACATATAATGAATCAAAGGATTTTCCAGGGGAACAAGCTGTCATTTTGTAAAAGCTGCTGTATTATTTTGTTTAGTTCAGCAATAGATTAAACAGTGATTTGTTTGTTTGCCAGAAAAGCTAGTTGTCAAATTCAGTTTCAGTTTATAAATACTTTTGCATGCATCAACTCCAATTTTCTTGTTGCTAATTTATTATGGTCCAGGAAACTTTCCTCAAAAACTGAACAAAAGTCTGTGTACCAGATTATTGGAAAAGACCTCATGTAGTTCATCTGCTGCTGCATGTGCATACATTCTCAGCCACCTGAGAGGGAGAATTCCCAATCCAGGAGCTTCCTGATGTTCTTTTCTACCAGCTGGTAGTTAAGGAGCTGTCATCTCAGTACCCAGTGGAAAAGTTAAAAATACAAAATTCCAAATCTGAAGAAGTGAAATGCTCTCATGGAAAGCTTTAATTTGGAGAGGAAAGTATTTTGTATGGAAAAGTTGTTCTGCCAGTCAATTCTGGATCAGCTGTGACTGTAGTTAAGGAGTGAATCAGTGGATTATATTAGTGCTGCAAATGTAGTATTTACGCAGTAATTAAATCTTGAGACCATTTTCCTGAGGGAATCTACTTTCTTGTGGCTGTTACTGTGTGTTTTGCATTGCCTGATAGAAGTCTTCCACCTCATTGACATTGCTGTGTTGAACTTTTCTATGTTCTTTCTTCAGATGTGGAGCGCAGCCCCGCAGAAATGGATCAGGGAAGAGTAGATGTTTCCAGCTGTATTGGTCCCTATAGCACTGGTCTGCTTACATATACTGAAGAAAATTTCAACAAGCTGCTGAATCTGTGCAGCTACAACATCCTGAATAATAAACATGTAATTCTTCGGGCTTTGAGAACTGCAGTGGAACGGAAGAAGCAATTTAAAAACTGTTCATCACCTCAGTCATCTAAACTCTCTTAAAGAACATTTTGACGAATCTCATCAGGAGACAGACCAATGGCAATGGACTAACAAATATTAAGGGAGCATTAATCCATACAGAATGAACACCCATGTTAGCTTATTAAAAAAGAAAATTATCTATTTTGTTCGGTATTGTGTGTGAGGAATAATGCTGGTTCTGGCCTTAGACACTGGTAAATCATGATTACTTAAAAAAATTCTCTTTGCTCTTTTAGGGAATGGAAAGGCAGTTGTAGAGCTATAGGGGTCTATTTGGATATACGTATAAGAATGAGATTTCAACCTCACAAAAATCTGTGCCGGATTTGAATGCAAATCTTGGTGGTATGTGGTCTTTGAACCAGAGATCGAAGTGAAGACTGAGCAAAGCCTTGCCTTATTCACAGATCTCTGCTTGTGACAGTAAGAAGTAAACCAGATATCAAAAATGATTGCCCCAGGAAAAGGAAGGCTGATAAATAAAGAATGGAACTGCACATGGTATCTTCTATTTTCTCAGTATCCATCTGTTAGGCAGAAGTCTAGTCTTCAGTGAATTTACCTGCCTGTCTGTCACTGCACTGAGTCTACATTTTGGATGGACTACCCCAGAGTCACCAACATATAACAGCCTACTTTTTTTGCTGTCTAATTAAAAAAAAAATCATCTGACAGCATCCACTTTTGCTTAACTTCTCTCTGAATTATTGCTTACCAAGTAGATTTGGAAGCTGGGCAGCAGCTAAGTTTTCAAATACTGTACTTAGTGGGTTTGGAAAAACAAAATTGTTTTGACTTCTGCAACATTACGATGGTCAGTGTGCAGCTGCTGCTGTAGCTTTATTCCCACTACCATTCAAAACATAGATCAGGGAGTGTTCATGAGATTTTCATACTGCTTTTAGATAAGTGCTTGTTTAAAAATGGTCAGTTAAATATATTTTCTTAGATCTTATTTTCTCTTGTATATATCAATATACATACGGTATAACAGCTACCTTTCAAATACTAAGTACTTGTGCATAATTTTAATAAAAATAAGAGTCGTATAGATGCAATCATTGAAGTAAAGTTTTTTTTTTTTGTTACATTCTATGGACTCAGATCAGCTACTGAGTTGATCTGGGAAAAAATGCTTCTTGCTTCTGATACCAAGAAATCAAATATTGAAGGAATGAAGGCATCCATGAGCTTTGCTAATGAACTTTGAGGAAGGACAAAAAGAAAAGCTGCCAATTCAACAGTGGAAGATGAGAAATGGAAAGAAACTCTACTTTTAAGAGCAGATGCCTGGGACGGTGATAATTACAAGTCCAGAGACTGGTGTTTGCAAACACTGAGGTATACATTCAGTAACACAGAGTGGAGCACTTGACTATATTTTCATCAGTCTTTTCTATTCTTCTTTGTAGTTAACCAAAACAAACAAGAACAAACCAAACCAAACGCTTCCACTCCGCATGCAGGCAGCATGCCTGCATTACCCTGGGAGTGTGGCATCTTGTGCCTCTCTCTCATGTACCACGGTCAGAAGGGAATGGGTTCTGTCATCCAGTCTTACAGATCTCTCTTTATTAAGCAGGAGATAACATCATACTTTGTTACCTCTAGGACAGCCCTTTTTCTTGCATCAGATCAATTAACAGGATGTAACACCAGCAGGTGACTCCTGTCAAGCTTTGCTGCAATAGAAATCAAACCAATTAAGACTCCCTTCATAAGAACAAGCTGTTGGTAGTAACCTTTCCATGTCCTTTTCATGAATCTAAGGTGGTCAAGTCCAGCAACTCATCTTCCATCAGTTACTGATAAATCTTTCTTTTTCAACTCTGGCCTTCTCCTACAAGCCAGTTTTTCACCTTCTTTTCTTGACCTTGGTTAGGGTAATTTGATGTTCTATCTCACAAGTAAGATGGCAATAGTTTTCTGTGAGCAAAAGAGAAGAGGAAGATGTCACTTTTGACAGCTCAGTTGTCTTCATAAGTTTATTTTTAGACAATAATGAAATGAGGTTTTAAAAATCAGATTAAGCTTTTTTTTTTTTTTTTTTGCTAAATATCCTTTAAGTATTTTAAAGATTTTCAAGACAAATTTTTACAGCTCCAGGAAGATGTAACAGAGGCAGTGCAATTTGTGCCTGGTGTGTTCCATGGACTGGATTTTGGTGGTTGCAAAACTTGGCACTGGGCCTTCAGCTTTACTCACCTAAGGTGTGGTGATGATGTATGTTTTGGCAGCAAATCTAGAAAATTAGGATGACTTAGTATGAGCAAAGGAAAGGGAGTCCATTTTAAGAAACCTAGGCCTGTTGAGCAAGACACTGAAAAATCTTAGGATGTCCACGTTGTCTAGCTTCACAGCTTGGTATTTTGACTTGAAGGGACATGAGACAAATGCTGATATTTGGGTTGGGACCTGGCACCAAGGATCTAACACTGCAAGAGGCTAATGCTTTCCCTGGGCTTGTCAAGCATAATGGTCTTACCTTGGTGGCTTGTGGATTTTCTCCATAATGTGCTCGTTTGGTTCCTTATCTGCAGAAGGGAAAGCTTCTTTTTCTGCCCTGTTAAAACCTGTTCATGTTGTTCACATTGCAGCCATACCTCAGAATCCTGCCTGTGATGTGATGGTGAAGGCAGTGTAAAAGGACAGGGGAAAAGATGTTTGATCAAGTGGCTTGCCAGCTATTAATCAAAAATAACAAAAGAGAAGTGTTCAGTATTACTCGTGCTGCTTTTTTTGTATGGAAGGAGCTGAGGCTCAGTGTCATATCAGATGGATTTTTCGAAGTGATTCAGCACTGGCATGATTGTTCTATTTAAAATCCAGGTAGGTCAACTACAGTTTCTTTTTTTTTTTTTTTGAAAGCACATGTTTATGACCTGTCACACAAGCTCTGCTAAATGTAATGGCACAATCCTGTAAGCAATTAACTGTGAATCTTTGTAGTCTCTGTTAGGGTTCACATCTCTCAGGCTGACTGTAGATGAAGTTACCCCCTTAATTATCTGGTGACATGTAGTGACTTCCTGATATTCAGAAAATTAGTTCAGATTCAAATTGGCTTTAGATTTCCCTTTAAAGGTCCTGGGCTACATGTCTTGACACATTTATGCCAAAGGAATTACTGGCTACTTAGCTGACATGGGCTGGTGCTGGTGTTCCTCGTGCCTGTGGTCTGATGCAGTTAGGAAAGAGAAAAAAGTTCCTTGAATAGCGTCTGAAGTGTTGAATGAACCTGGAAAAAATCAGGTGATCTCAGACTGTTCCTGCACAGGTAAAGAGATCAGATCTACAGAGCACAGGGAGTGACAGATAAAAGTTGTGAGCTACTGCTTTTTGAGAGAAGGGTTGGATTTGAAATGCTGTTGCAACAACAGAACTGAAAGCAGGATTACATGTATTGGGAGCATCTGGCCCAATACTTTACTGACAATTTTTGGATGGCAGAACTGCCCAATTGCTTTGGGTTAGTGAGTAGGAGGAGACATTTTATCTCTCCAAACATATCAAAGGCATGTGGAAGTTTCTCAATAGTCTTTTTGAAGACAGAAGTCCTCCTACATATATGTCATAATCAGAACAGTGCATTAAGCAAAAATGTAATCCCCCCTGCCCTGATCAGCTAGTGTGATCTTTCTCTCAGTGACTGATTTTGCACCTTTTATTCTCAGGAATTTAAATTCAGATTCAGACTGAAGTTCTCTCCTGCTTACAAATGGAAAATACAAAAAATTTCAGATCTTTTTTCCTCAAACCTGTGCCCACTCTCGAAGAATGTTTTCTCAGGAAGTCCTTTTTTGTCTCTTTTTTAACCTTATGCGGATATTGTAGAGTATTGAAGGACAGATACATTGAAGGTTTTGTATGTATAAACAATAAATGCTAACATATTAATGTGAAAGATATATATCTTTTTTTTTTTTTTAAACGCCAGATAGTTGCTTTAAGTTAGTAGCAGGCTAAAAAGTATCTAGCCAAAGCTGGATTTTTCAGAGACTGAAATCTGATAGCATGAGAAAGGAAGTGACACTTTCCATCCATGGTAAATCTTCTTGTGTGCAGAGATTAATGAGTTTAGGTCCATTGTGTAACTGGAATTTGACTTGGACTACTTGCTTTCTTCTTTGGTCAGCAGGATGAGGTCTGTGTAGGTATTGCAACTTATGGAATAATTTAAAAAACAAAACAAAATAAAATCTCAAAAAAACCCCACCCCAAACCCCCAAAACAGACAAACAAAAACAAAACAAACAAAGAAAAACAATCAAAAAAGAAAGACTTAGAGACAGGGAAGATCAACTCTAGATCTGATACTACATTTCTTTGTTTGTTCATTTACTTTATTTATTCTGAGTATTTCTTTCCTAATGTGACATCTGGCTATCATTCTGTAACACCTTTAGCAAGCTTTTGGATATTTACCCTTCTTGTTATGTTCAAGGTGTTTAAATTATGACCAACTCCCACTATCAACCCCAGGATGCTTTTTTCTTGCAGTAATATAAAATCCCCCATTAGTCAAACATTTCTGTAGTCCTGGATTATCAGTGTGTGACATAGTGGTATAAAAGGTAATAGTGGGCTATTGGATGTAGCTGTTATTGCTACCTGCAACCTATTGCACTTAGATATACAATTATCTGAATAGCATGTTTGGGAAAGTGGTGCTTGTGACAGTCTAGTTTAGATTAATTTTGACTGCCTCAGATCAGCAAGATATTTATATTTGCTCCTCTTGGCCTTAATTAAGAGACAGACATGAAATCATGTGTATGTAAATGCACACTACAAAGTAGATGGAGAGTAGAGGAAAGTTATATCTTCCTTTTTACTTTCCTTGATATTACTCAGAGCTTTAAAGAGCCTGCTGTGTTTTCCATCGGTAACAGTGTCCCTTTATTCTTCCAAAAACATATGGCTCTTGACTTTGGGTAGTTTCACCCACCAATTTACATCCTAAATGCTTGATGATTGTCTTTGAAATTATCCTTGAATTGTGGAAGAACTAAGGAAAAATGCAAAAAAAACCCCAACAAAATACTTAAGCTTTGAAGCTGTAATCTTTGTGAAATCATAATCCTATGGACACACTTCTACTTTTAAAATGCCAGTGGGACAAACTACAAGTTCATGATTTATTTTGAAGCAAATTGCATAGTCCTCAGACTCCAGTGAATAAGTCATTAACAGTTAAAAGTTTCTCAGTCATGACAAGGACTTACTGTTACAGGTGTTATGAGCATTCAGTGCTTAGTTCTATCATGAACTTAACTGTATGCCTGAAAACCTGTTGAGATAATAATTCCTGACTTGAATGAAGCTTTTAAAGATACTATATTCTAAAGCCTTCTTTGTGTGGCTTGGACAAGCACTGGTTAAGAAAACACAACATCAGCTACAGAACTTGGTGGTAGTCACGTGCCTAAATAATTCTTCCTCTCCTGCTCGTGTTTGGGGTATGGCAATGATGGCATTATTTTGAGAAAGGGAAAACATAATCTGAACATCAGAAAACCCTTCAGCAGTCAAGATACGCTGACTCTGGAATAGTGATGTGAATTGTGAAGTGGTATCTCACAGATCTTAAAAACAATGTGAGTAAGAGAATATAATGTCAAGGAGTCAATATGCTATTAATGCAGAGTAATGGCTGTGAAACAGCAGGGATGTTATAAATGTATGTAGGTGTGTGTGTATATATACATATTTATATCTTCTGGGACAACTCAGGGAAGTTGAGTTGGATAACCTACCCTCTTTCCTTTGAGAGGATGTTTTACAGACATTTTTAATGAAAGCAGATTCCCACTTTAAATACTGGAATTTTTCCAGGGAAGCATTCTTCTTTCAAAAGCTGTAAAGACTAGTTTTGTGAGAGCACAAGTTATTCTCAGCTGTGACTGCTCCACCTAAATTTGTTTGTAAGTCTTTAACACAGATATAAAGACAGAAGTTAAGGGAGACATTTTGTCTTTGGGGTAGAGATGCACGTGTCCATTGGAAATACCTTTTGGTCATTCTTTCAAGGAGCATTTCAGATGCTGCAGGTTCATATTTATGAGCGACTTTCCTTTGGTTCCATATCTATTGAGAAGGCTGTGCAAAATGTGACTATGGTATGAGCAGCAGGCTATTAAATGCTTTAGAGACGCGGCACATTTGGGTAAGACCACCTGAACACTCACCACATGTGCACCCCACAAAAATCAACACAGAAGCAAGCATCTTGTATGTAAAAAAGAGGATTTTGCTCCAGTGCCATTCTTTGGACAACAGCACCTCTCTTCCTCAGTGCAGAACTGCTTTGATACTGGCCTCCATGGCACAAGGGAATGCATTTTGGTGGCATCCAAGATTTGCAAGGTTACTCTTTTACCTTCATGAAGTGAGTTGTTCATCAATATGAATGAGAGTGTTTTTAAGTCAATCACTTGGAGCTTGTGCTGCAAGACTGTGTACTGTCTGTCTCCTGTTGTCAAGCAGAGAGACCAAAAAGAGTGTGGCAGAGCTGGAGTCTGGTCTTGCACACTCCAAAATCTACCATCCTGCACATATATGCTAATTTAAGGCTGCTATAATACACTGGTCTTACAGGCAGTGAGTCACTGCACACCAAAGTGAAGAGGAATCAGGGAGGGTTTTGTGCCCCATCATTTCCCGCGGGGTGCATGCTGGGCCAGCTGGGAGAGCAAGCACACACAAGAGCCCTTTGGAGTCAGCTCTGAGGGATGGGTGAACTGCTGTCCTCCCTGGGCCCACGCAGGAGAGCACAACCCTCCCTCCTGCCTCACCCTTCCACCCCCAAGTTTCACCTACAGATTGTAGCTCCTCCTTTCCCTCCTGTTGCACTTGAAACCAAACTGCAAGATTTCTGGACACAGATTCACTTCTTTCTAGATACAGACTAAAGATGCAGGCAAAGAATACTGAATACGATGGCGAGGTCACTGGCTGTAGCCCAGAAATGCCCAAGGAAGCTTTATGAGAGCATGAATCCTGCGATCACTGGATCATTTAACCTCAATGAAGTGTGTGCTGCTATGGGAAGACTGCTCCAGGTGTTTGAGTTCATGGTTTGGAAAGAAGCTGCTGGGATCTCTCTCCACTACCTGGCAGTGGCATGATGGCAGTGTAGAGATACTCGGAGAGCTGTGAATTAATTAGTCTCAAGTGCTTTGCTTGGTGGTTAGAGTTGTTGCACAAATGCAGAACTTTTTATTAACAGCATTATTTTCAAGAAAGCAATCCCTGGGCAGAGAGGGGTTTCACTGTCCCCTCCCCTGCCCCAGACATCCCAGTAGGTAGAAAAGGAATCGCTTTTTGTTCTGCTGACTCAGTTGAGGTGCTCTAATAGGCTGCAGGAAGCAGGGAGGGGACTGTCTAATGACTGGGAAATAAAGGGGTGGGGCAGGAGAGCCTGGTCATAAAATCCCTATTCCTCCACCCCTAATCTGCATGAGGAGTTCCTGACAGCTGTACTACTTAGCTTCTTTTAACATTGGACTTATATGCAACTGGGGCTGCAATGGGATCAAATTTAAGTTCAAATGAGGTAAGCAAAATAATCTGATAGCAAGCATGAAGTGGGTAAAATTGCCTGATATTCCAGTTAGGCTGATCATAGAGGAGAAAAAGCTGTTTGAGGTGTATGTGAAATCCACAGAAAGCGAGTTTGCTGTTTTCTCGGATATCATGGCTGCAAGGATAGTTCTTATCTATCTAGCCTTTTACAGAACCTTGAGGCATGTCTGCATTTTCAAGCTATGTTTTAGGGCTAACAACATTATTGTGCTTCTGTAAAAAAACTTTGTCTCAAGGAAATAAGCTGGCACAGAATTCTTCTGGGTTTGGTGGTCAGTAAAGCACCTGATGAGTGTCATTAATGAGCACAGCTCTATGTACAGCTTCGAATGTGAGAGGTTTTTAAATGTCAGACTAAAATAAGAGTTTAATATGTAGCTTAGTTTTCTTAACTTTGCCTTGTGTTGTTTTTCCTAGACTTTTACGGGCACCTCAGCACCAGCGGTGAGTACGGTAGGTGGTAATTAGCTGGCCCTTCATTAAGTGCTGTCCAGTGCTGAATGTAGAATCACCAGAAAAAATGTTAGGAATTCAGTGGCTTGAGGGGAAAATACTGCAATATTTACTGAATACAGAAACACTGAGCTGTGACTTCAACACTGTAGATGAAACTTTGCCTTTGTTTTCATTAGTTTCTAAATAGCTTGGCCTCTGGTGTCTAATGCTTATGATGCTGTGAGTAGGTGTTGCACTGTATCTGGGCTGGTTTGCAGTTCCCCTATGTTATTTTTTTTATTCCTCCTTTTTTTTTCCTTTTTTTTTTTTTGGTGCTTTGATTTCTTTGGATGAAACCCTCACTTGTCTTATACACTGTTCCTTCATAAAGAGATGCCATTTAAACAGATCTTCCAGTTGTTCTTATTGTTCTAGTATAGCTTGTAGTCTTTCTTTGCACTGTAATGACCTGTTGCAGAGCTTGCTGTTCTCTGTGTAGCATGATGTTGAAAAACACAGCGTCTGAACAGGTAAAACTGTGGAATAAACGTGTGGTGTTCAGCCTCCTCAGTCTTACTAGTCTGGTAGGAGTGGCAGCAGTGCCCAAACTTCTCTGAATGTGAAAAAAAAGAGCAATAAGCTGTTTTGTAAAGGCTAAGCTGAGGATGAAGCCTTTGCATAGGCAAATGAAAACTCCCTGGGCCATTATCAGATGTTCTTGTTAACATGCATTAGCATAAAGGAAAATATATCAGAGAAACTGTTATGAGCCAGTGAATGGGAACAGCAGCAGTGGCAGCAGGATGAGGCTGTCTTCAGACGCTTGCAATAGGTTTGCAGGTGCCAATGTAAGTTGCAACTCTTTGGGGATCTGTAGTTGGAAAGATGGGTTCTTGCCTCTTCTTCAGTGACATGGGTGTTTCCCAGCCTGGTTTGTTCTGCACTTTGGTTCCATGTGGAGGATTGCAGTGATACAGAGAATTGTCCCAAAAGATAGTAAATTTGGTCTTCTTCATGAAGGTTTGCTGTCATTGATAGTATCTGACATCTGATTGTTCCCAAGAGCCACCTACCTTCTCTCTTCAAAGTGAAATGCTGTGATGAAGCAAAGCTGTTCCAGAGTTTCTTCAAAAGGTAGCTTTTAAAATGATGTTTAGGCCTCTGTGTGTAGTCTTGCAGCCCTAAAGAAGTATGCTAGGATACTAAAAATGCTTTTAGTTCTGTAAATGTAGCTTCTGTTAAGAGGATGAAGTTGGTTAGTTTTGGGGGTTTTTTTAATTTATTCTTAGTACTTTTTACATTATTAGTAGGTCTCTAGGTGAGACACCTGTACAGTTCAGTGGCTTCAGATTGTGCCTCTTGTCTTTAGTGTATTTGTAGTGGCAGAACTGACCTAAGTATAGCACATACAATTTAAAGTAGGACCCAGAGCCCCTTCTTTCTGCCCTGATTCTTCAAGGCTCACAGAGGCAAAAATCAGAAGGACCTGAGCTGCTGTAAAAAAATACTTCTTTATTTATTTTCCCATTAAAATTAGTATTCATGATGATAAATATATAAACATAGTATATCTGAGTTGGTTTTTTGTTACTCAGTGTCTTGGTTAGGGAAATCGGCTTACATTATCAGAGTCAAGTTCAGGGCAAACCACAGGATGTGTGTGATTTAAACTTGAGTGACCATTTAAATTAAAAGGAATATATAAAACATTTTGTGAGAAAATGTTAGTAGTGTCCTTAAACTGACAGGCAAAAAAAGTAATACTTTTTAGATTACTCAAAGTACTGCATCATATCAAAATAATATAGGCTACCATGGTCTTGAGACAAAGCTGCGTTGAACTGTGGAAATACTTGACTTGGTTTCTTTTCTAAGAGTTGAATTTATTCTAACACACAAGTCCAGCTGTGGAGCTGCAAACAGGAAGAGAAGAAAAATCACATGGAAATGGCAGTCTGAAGCCACAAAGGATTTGCATAACTCTTGAAGAAAAGAAATTGGCCATGAGTCACTGCTTCTATATTTGTTTTTATGCCGAAACAATCCTAGTGACTCCCACTGACTTAAGACCCAGCTATGGGATATTTTAAAATGGGTAATATAAATACAAAACATGTAGTACAAGGAAAAGCTTTTCTTATGCGTTTGCCCTTGTCTGACGTAGTAGGCATAGTAAAGTAATGAAATCCTGCCTGCCCTTGAGGGTCCAAAACTCTTTGAAGTTAAAAGGTGCCACATACCTGAACCAGGTCAGAAGCAAGGCAATGATTTGTCTTTTAAAATGCTGACACTCTTTCTGACAGGGCTACCTGTGTTCTTGGTTGGTCTTTGTAACTTTTAAAGCAGTGGTAAGATTTCTATTCCGCTTTGAAGAGAAAGCTAAGGAAAGAGTGCTCTGCTCCAAATAGATCTGACATGCTGCTTTATTTTGATAACCGCCTTTTCTCTTGATATAACTTGGGAATGCTGCATGTGTTTCACTTTAGTCTTCATAAGAAAAGAATTCTATAAATGACTTGTAATTTTACTGAAATAGAGCAGTTTTAGAGCCCAGTTATGTAACTCTTATTCATATGGGTGAATACTCAGTATGTGAACACTCCTATTGACTTGCCTGTGAGGATTGCACAAACGTGCCACAGGATTTAATTGAACTTTTATCTGACGTAGGATAGTGTGACCAAGTCCTGTGTTTGCAATCTCATGTATATAGGTAGTTTCAACAGTGATTATTAAAATACCTGGCTTGTGTTTCCGGTTTATGAGGTAACAATCATGTCTCAGATGAAATAAAGACAGAAGTTGAAAGTTGAAGTGTGTGTAATAACTGACCTGGGAGGCTTCTGGCCTCAGAACTTACCCAGCCTGTGATATGGTCATCATCTCATTAAAGGGAAAGATGTGGAAGTCATTGCCTATTACTAGTAGATTATCCAGTTTAAGGTACACCCCTCAATGGCTTTTTTTGTGTGACTTTGAGTTGCTGACACCTAGACTTGACAAAAGCATTCAGGCACTTAACAAAAGCATTCAGGCACTTAACAATTAGAAAATACAAGTTCTGACTTCCAAGTCTAGTATTGGAAGAGACTCTACAACCCGATTGAAGCACTGAGGATTGATTTGGTATGTTTGGAGAGTCAGATATACCAGAATGGGAATTGTAGCAGCTGAGCAGGGTACTGCATTAAATATATAAACACAGAAACATCCTTCATAGATCCTATCTCTGTGTCACACTTAAGTCTGCAGGGAGATTCCACTAACCACTTGAGATGCACAAAGTAGAGGTCTAAATGCCTGAGCAAAGATTATTCCTTTAAAATGGTGTCCAGCATAGTGGTTGTACCACTTCCCTGGGATGGGGAACTTCTGCTCAAGTCCATTCTTTGGCATTCAGGGGAACCAAGCCCCATCCTTCATGGGTAAAGATATGCTTCACCTCTTCTGCTGAATCAGCACTGCTGAGGACAAAAGCACTTAGGATTTATTGTGTGGGAAAGCAGGGACCAAGCATAAATGTAACAAACATGTCAGTAGATTTGTCAGGGATAGACAAGCCTTGGCTAGACTGTGCTAGAGTCTGAATAAATTGAGATAACGCAGAACAAATGTGCCTATATCAGTGACTGCTCCAACTCTCTTGCTGCTGTCTCACTGACCTTCAACCCTGCTTCTTCAGGGCCCTTGCTGACCCAAAGGGAAGTGCAAGAGGATATGCTGGGGGTTACCCAGGCTGTTTCTTAGAGGCTGTTCCTCATCTCTGCTACATTTGCAGAGGTGCTGAGGTTTTCACTGGTGAGGACAAGGACCTGCTTCATTACACCATGTTAGTGTCCAATATCATGTCGTGGTCCCAGTTGGTTAACACTTTGTCAAATTGTTGTGAAACATTTCAGGATAGTCCTTGTGCTACAAGTGGAAAGCAAACTGTGCAACATGTATGAAGGAAATAATAGCAAGATACATGTTATTAGTTCACATCAGTACATTGTTTTTACTTTTCCTCATTATTATTAATATGGGCACTTAAGATGCAAAGTAGTAAAACATACCTGTTTCTGTTAGGACACTGTATTAGCTTTACTAGGCTATAGTATGTATATGAATGCAGGAGTGAGAGGGTTTATGGGTAGGGTTAATGTCTGCTCTTACCCACTGGTATATCCTGAAAGATTAGTCAAGTTTTTGGGGACAAACCTTCTGTTTCTGTTCTGAAGGAGAATCAGTATACTCAAAGCTAAATACCAATTCTAAGCAAGTGTTAAGAGAGAGGATATCTGTACATACATTGGTTTTAAAAGGAAAGATGGTACCTATGAAACAGAGGAGATGTTAGTGTGGGAGAGCAAAGAAATATGTTAAATAATTATCTCCAAGGTGAAATTGGGAAGGAGTTAATTTATAGCCTGAGGAATATAAAGACATCTTAATATGACCCATGGAAGTTATGAGCTATTATAGAATTAACGCCTGAGCCCAAAGTGTCTAGTGGAGTTGAGAGTTAGTTCTCAATATCATATCTAGAAAGAGTTTTGTAGTGTTCTGCTGAAGATCAGAGATGGATCAGAGTCTTCATAAGAAATATCTTGTCACTGTCAGTTGCATAGTCTTTTAGGCTGTACACGGGAGCTTACGCTGGTGCAGGAACTTGTTCTGGTGCAGGAGCTTTTGCTGGTGTGTGGTGGTTGCTTAGTTCTACTTGCACAGCTACTGTGGCAGTGTTTGGTGTCTCAGAGGCATTCTGTTCTATTGCAGGTAGTGTATATAAGAGGTAAGGACACCCATGCAGGTGCTATAGGTGTGTTTATTCTGATAACAATGGAGCTGTGTTAGAAGTGATATTTATAAAACCAAAATCTCAGCACCTATTCTCATGTCGTATATGGTTTTGAAATCTGTTACTTCTATTTCAGACCTGAAAAGTGTTCTGTGCCAAAAATTTGTATGGTTCTTCCAACTGCTTCTGTTGGTTTGATCAATGACACTGGCTCAACCTTAAATGCCTTATTTTATCTATGTCCTTAGAACTTGAGGGTTACAGTTGTCTGACTATAGACTATAGTATTAATCTCAATGTAATCTTTTTTTTCTCCCTTTCTTCTCTCTCCTTCTTTCCTTTTTTTTTTTAAATTTTTCATGCAGAGACCAGTATCACCTTTCAACTTGCTCACTGTAAAAATACTAAGAGTGAGAAATGTCCGGAAGGCAGACTTGCGTGAGTACTTATAATATTTTTTGGATGTTTCTTATAATTCTTTTACAGAAAATATAATATTTGGACAATGTTATTGTCCTTAAATTGTGTAGAAATAAGAAGATATGCTGCTGCAAGTTTGCAAGAATTGTTTTTGTAATACTAAAGCATTGCTTTCTGCTCTTAAGTGTAAAGGGACTAACTCAAGCAAGGTGATGCATTTGACCTCTTGCCTTCCTACCCTTGTGACATCAGACTTAGCTGCTAATCAGAGCGCTTCTCAAAACCCTTGTACTTTTGAGTAAGAAATCTGAGTGGTCCCAAAACAATTTCTGAACAGAAGAAAGAGAACAAGTGATGCAAATGTATTATGAGCAGTAGCAGGAAAGCCTATGAAAATAACAAAAGAGTAAGCAAAAGCATTCTACTGCTTCTGTAGAATTTATAAATATGCAAGAAGAGATGATAAAATCCAGTGTGTCTATGACTTTATTTAATCTGGAGAATAGAGCAATTTAAACGTCAGAATAAAATAAATAGAGCACCACTCAGAGAGTTTAAAGGAGTTTAAGTGAGGGATAGTGAAGGAAAATGAGAAAAGGATAGCTAGAATGGAGACTACAAGCTAAAAATGTTACAGCCAATCACAGAACAAACCTTAATAGTGAGAAGAGCCCAAGACAGAGGAAATCTCTGCAGTAAGAAAGACTAGAGTCTGATGATAGCCAGCTGTGGAAGCCCTGTGATAATTCATCTTCACTGCTTCTGCAGACTAGTGGGCATCTGCTTGCTGAAACAGAGTATGGCAGCAAATTTAAAATGAAGTCCTTAGTGGGAGAATGAGACTTTCAATATGTGGAAAGAACAGTTTTGTTCGCTGGTCCAGATGTGGCACTGGCTCACCCAGGCGAGGGACTGTTTTAATTCTGAATTTTCCTATTCACTGGGGAGCTTCTTCACAGCTGCTGTTCACAGATGTGGGTCCTCAACAAGTCCTCCTCCTCTGTGCACTGAGGTTTGTTCAGATGCCTTTCAAAATGCAATTATGCCACTGAGTCACTTTCATGGAGAAATTTGAATGGTGATCTGCTTAAAGAGGTTGGAAAGGCGTGAAAGAAAAATTAAAGACAAAGAGAACAAAAAATTCAAATCTGAAGACCACAAAACAAAGAGAATTCCCCAGTATGTTCTTCAAAATCTTGCTGAATATGGCACAAAGTTAATTTTCTTTTGGTACACTCAGGATTTCATGCAGCACGTCATAGTTTCTAAGGAAGCCAGCTGTAAATTCTAGCTGATCTGTTATGTATTTTGAGATTTTTAACTAATGTAATGGGTCAACCACAGAGGGAAAAATTATCTGATATTGCATTTGGTGGTTTCTGTCAGGAGAGATGTGGTTGTAATACGTGAAAGCTGTGCTTAATGACAACAGTATTTTTTAATTAATGTTTACTATCAGGGAGCAAATCTCTGCTGCACTTACTTGTGGTGTTCTGGGTTACTTAATCATGCATTTTCTGCAATGTAATACACTGTACTTATTTATATTTTTCCTTAATTTTCCAGCTTTAAAAACATCTGCTGTGATTTACCAAATGCTTTGTTAATGCTTCTGTCTTAATATTTTTTACTCTATCTGATCAAACAGCTTTGTTTTATGATATTTCCTGTGTCACTTTGAAAAATATGTTTGTAAGATCTGAAGTTTGGAGCTTCTTAGAGATGAAAGACCTACTTCTGTGTACAGAAGCACACACTTTGTGGGTTTATTGTTGTATGCATGACTTCTTGCTTAACAAAATCCAGAGGTTCAAATGCCTATGTGGTGAGCTGCACCAACCAAATATGTGATTTGACCAGGTAGTCACTGCAATTGTCTGCAAACCTGCATACATGATTGTGTGTGCCTTCAGTAGGTCTCCTGCTTGTGCTGCCATTCACTGTGATTGTCCTTGTCAGAAACAACTTGCTTGCAGTCACTTCTTAGCACAGTGAATTGTGCAGTCTTTCTTCCTGAAGTCCGTTGGCATGTCTGACACATAATATTGATTTATGATCTTGTATTCTGGTCTCAAGAACAGACTAATATTGTATCTTTACCCCCTTAAGAAGTCCCAGATTCAGACCTAGGGCATCCCAAGGATATGTTTTAAGGGTATCTGGCAGAAAGACTTGAAAACTTTTCAGCAAGAGTATTTTCTCAGCAGAAAATTTGTTTTCTGAAGAAACTCAGATTATTGTGGAACATTTATTCATTTTTTTGTCTGCAGTGGGAAGAATATTTCAGGCAGTCTTTACCTTTTCTGAGGCATTAAAAAGGCAAACATTTCAGATAGTTTTCCTTGAAGCCTCAGTATTTTGAACTATGGGAAAATATCCCTTTTCTACCTGTTTGTAATAGTAACAGTATGCTGCTTGTTCCAGTTCTGAGGTAGCATTTGTTTCCTCATCTTTAGCTTTCCCATTTATTTTTTTTTTTCTGATGAAAACTTGGTGTTCTCCATGTCAATTTTGTTTAGTTTTATTCCCCTACCCCCCCTCCATATTTTCTTGTTAAAGTGTTTGTGTTTAATTTATTGAAGTGACTTTTCTTCTTGGCCTTTGATTCTCACATTTCTATTTACTTCACTAGTGAAAAGTAAATATGCTTTCTGGAAATGCTTTTGTTTCCATGGTTATTATCAATGCTTTGCTGATTGTAGTAACACAATTAACTACATGATAAAGGCACAGCTTGGGAAAAATATGACTGGTAGAAAAATCTAAATCTGTGGTAGATAAACCTAAATCTGTCATTGTTACTGAAAGGTGAATAGGAAATATATGAAGAAAATTGTACTTAATATGATGTTGCAGGTTTTGAGCATGATGCAGGGATTGACTATGGATTGAATTACTCAACTTCTTCCGACTCACAGTGTTGCTGTAAGAACCAGATGACTGGTTGACCATTGCTCATGTGAAATACAGAAAATATGTATTGCTTTATGGGCTGCGAGAAAGGCTGTTGACACCTATATCAAGCTTCTGCCAGTCTCACTCCCTGATAGTTCTCCCTCCAAACATGAGGAGTCCCTCCAAATACGGAATGATCTGATGTCCTTGGTGGCACTCGCGGCTTCCTTCCCCAGACATGAGTGACAGTAGAATTTTTCCAGTCTGCATGTAGAGTAGCAGGAAGGAATAGACTGAATAGTAATTTAACCAGCGTGCTGAAACTGATTTTGTTCCAAAAGGATTGCTGAGAAAGACACAACTGCTAAACATGAATGAATATAAAATTGGCACGCTCTGATTTGTGATTAGGAAATCAAACTTACCAGCTTTGAGTAGGCAACACTTTGCTTTTCGGCAAAATTCTGTTCTTTTTTTTTTAGCCAGCACTTTGATAAAGGCTTTCAACTAGTTAAGGTACAAAATCTGGGCAGGAAATGCTTGAAAACGAGTACCTCTGCAGCCCAGATTGAAGGTTGTGAGGTGTGTTGCCTGAGCAATAGAGAAGCCATCCTAGAGCTGATGAGAGTGCATGTGTCAGAGGGCATCCGCTGACAGATGTTCTTGTGTTTTGGCAACATTACCCTGCTCCAGTTATTGGGATAATCATGAATATAAAACTAAATGCAGCATGAATAGGTGTGCTTGTACTGCATGTGGAGTACAGTGCTATTTCAAATATAAAGTAACATTTTAAAAGAAAATTCTGTCTGAAAGTGAAAAGTGGGATTGAGCATGTCAGATGTGTGAGGATGTTTCTGTTTTCCTATGAGTGCTTCAGTGTGTTATTTACTGCTCACACTGTATAGTTTTTGAGGAAACCTACAGTGTTATATTAGAGTTACATGTTCACGGTGCAGTAATTCTTTCTCTGATACGTTATCACTCTGCTCATCTTCTCGTTATACAGTCACCCTTTCAGACTGTTATGTGACACTGTGGCTGCCTACTGCCTCATCAGAGAAGGTTCGGACCAGAACCATCAGGAACAGCAAAAACCCCGTCTGGAATGAAGCTTTCTGCTATAAGATTGACCGCCGAGTCAAGGTAGTGAAAATAAATGGTTTTCACAGTTTGCTGTCTGCAGGTAGTCAGTAGATTATGCAAAATTATAATAAACCAATCACTATGGAGATGTTAAAGATTCCTAAGTAAAAACTCTGTTGCTTGCATACTCCTTGGTATTGTTCTGTTTGTTACTACATCTACAATATTGAAGCAATTGAATACCCTGCAGAGTATGGCCTTACTGTCTTGTTCCTGATCTTGATGTATATAAGTGAGACCCAAGATAAGGATCATATAAAAATAACAGTAAGATCAGTTAGTTCTAGATCTGGTGGAAATGAAATCCTTTAAACTTTCCTTATGTATCTGTGCCTAGTTTATACACTCAGAGACAAAGGCCATAAAATAAACGTAGAAACATTTAACACAGTTGTTATCACAAATTCATTTATGTTCTGTATGACCTGCTTGTCTTGTTTCATTTCCCCAGGCAGATAAGTCTTCTTTTTTTATAGTACAGTTATCAGTAATGTGAAGTCTAATACTCCCAAATATCTTTCCTTTTTCTGTTTCTTTCTCCTTTTTCCTTTTTTGCCTAAAACTAGAGGTGGGAGGGAGGAAAACCTAGTATTGAAACTTTTTCCTGCCTTAGGGAGGAGCTTTTAGATACAGAAATAACTCCATGATATTCTTAATCTTTTTTTCCAGAATGTCCTGGAGCTAAAGGTCTGTGATGAAGACACAATCACTAGGGACGATGAACTCTGCACAGTTCTTTTTGACATAGATAAGCTCACCGTAGGACGTACTGTTCGAGTGAAGTTTCAGCTGAATCCACAGGTGAGCAATGGGACTGGTAAGAACAAAAGCAGATTCTTTCTTTACATCTAAATATATGTTTTTACAGTGCTTCTTTATAGGAAAATTCTACTGAAACTGTATTTTTCTGCTATCATAAAGACTAAAAATTGCTGTGTGAGTGCTCCATGCTTGTTTTTGTTAAGAAAAATTCCCTGTGCTAAAAACTGGGATGGAACCAGCTAGAAATAGTTACCCAGTGCTTTAATTCTGAATATTTCTGTCAAGCTTGTTGGCTTTTGGTAGAAGTAATGAATTTTTATCCACTTTAAATTGTAATGATATTAAAGCAACTGACTCTTTTTGTGTTGGGAATTAAAATATGAAAAATGGCTGTTTTAGCAGAATAGCAGTTCCTATGTCTGCATGATGTGGTGCTTAGATTTCAAAAAAGTAGTTTTAGCAACTGCTTTGTCGGTATCTTAAAATTCAATATCTTCAGTTGGAACAATGGGGGGCTTTTTTTTTTTTTCAAATTATTCTTATGTTCTGGAAAGTCTCCTAAGTGTTAATCTAAATATATATTTTACAAATTATATTTAACTGTTATGGTGAAAGCTATGAAGAAAAATAACTAATATGCCTTTATTTCTTTTTTCTCTCTCTTCAGGCACGTGAAGAACTGGAGGTGGAGTTCACATTGCAGAACACGTGAGTAGAGTCCTGAATTCTAAATAAACTATTGTACTCAGTATTCAAATAGTCTGGAAAGGTGGTTCATATGTGACAGTGCTTCTTAAACCTACAGTCTCAAAGCAGCATCTAGATGTTTTAATTCAAGTCTAGGAAGTGTGAATTTCAGAATGCATCTTTTTAGACTTTTAAATATCTGAAAATGTCTTTTTTGCTCTGTTTGCTGCCTCCTGGGCACCAACTTCCTCCTGTTCTCTTTTTGTCATTGAACCAATACACAAGGAAGTATGAGGGTAATGACTATATTCAGGAAGTTTTGATGCTTAGGAGGAGGAATGCCAAGACTAAATGTCTTATGTCCTGCCTCCTTGGGGAATGTGGCTTTTCAAATCATTTTCACAGCGTTATAAAATGCTCTCGGGTAAGTTGATCTGTTCAGCTCATTTGGCTATATGTGGGATGCTGTGGTAGACTTGAGTAACAATTGCAGCAGGGAGAACTAAATAATCTGCATAAAGTGAGGAGCAAAGATCACAGTGGGAGACAGAGGGCTGAGAAACCAGAAAAACTGGAGGAGCATCAGTAGGTTTGCTTGGTAGGCTTGAATACTGTTGGTGGAGTTTGACTGTTTAAGGGATGTGTTTGCTTCAGCTAATCCCTGCTATGGAGAAATCTGAGAGCTTGTCACTCTAACTGAAGGGGGAGTCCTTGTGCAAGATCATGGATATTCTAGCTCTCTCCATAATATGCCTTATGACTCTGAGGTAGTTACTTGAAAGAATTTCTGTTCCAAATTTGATCTGTGTTACTGCACTGAAAGTGTTGTTAATGCAACCTTAGAGAAGGGATGGTATTGCTGGGACCTCTCACAGCACTTCAGGAAGCCTACCAGGATAATAAATTGGTGGAGACTTTTAAAACATATTTATTCCTGACAGAAGGAGAAATTGGGAGAAAGGGCAGAGTCTCAGTCCCAAATCGCCTCTCTAGGCTCTTCCTTCCTTTGCATGTTAAAGGGTAGCTTATGGAACTAGTACATAGAATCACATTTCTGATAACCCTGTCTTTTGATGAGGGAGGTCCAGGTAGATTATCTGGCTTGGATGTTGTGTACAAGTGGGTTTGCATATGAGGAGGGAGGCTGGAATTCATCTTGGAGCATGTGTGGTCTTGTGTCAAACTCTTCTCTTGGACCTTGCAATGAATTGCCTTTTTCTGTAGATGTGCTTAGTAGATAGAAATTTAGCAATTTCTGCAGGTGTTACCTGAGTAGGAATTCTACTAGTTGGAAGATGATGATTGGGTCAGTACAAATAAATATGACACTTATCAGTCCAAGGAAGAGGTTTTGAAAAGAATCATTGGTCATGGCTCAGTCGCTACAGCAAAGACATTTGATCCACCTTTTCATTCATAGTGTGATACCTGAGTGACAAATGTAATAGTTGTGGTCTAAAGAGCTCTCCACATAAAGGGAAGAAATTGCTGCATCATAAGTCAGGTAATGTCCCTGTGAGGTCCCAGTGGGTCTGAGTAAAGGAACACTCTTCTATGGGAGAATGGTCTTCTTGTTGCAAGGTGGATAAATATTCCCCCCACTATCCCTCATTTGCAGTTCTTGCATATGCATGGCAGTCAGTGCTGTTCTGCCCATCAGCCAAGTCTGGAATAAAGGTGTAAGCACATCTGAATTGATTAAATATTATGATCTTGGTAGGATATTGAGAGAGTTTTTCCCCCTCTCAACACAGACAAGTGTGATGTCAGGAGTAATTAATGAGGGTTAATTAATGAGGAGTAATTAATTAAAGGGTTTGTGCAATACAGTTGGAGACAATAGATTGCATTACGTGTGATAAATCGAAGGGCCCTGATAAGGTCTGAAAGACTGAAATGAAGTAGCTGAGATGGTTCACCAGAAAGCTATGGACCAAAGCAACCTCTCCTGTGTTGATCAAGCTCAGCAGGTTTTGGCAAGGGTTTTTCACGTTGCTGGGTGTTGACAGAGATTATAGATAATTTTCAGGGGGTAAGAGCCAATCACAGTGCTAAGAAGTACAGCTAACCATATGGGACAGTCTCTACAAATCTGGTACTGTGATGGGAACAATGTGAACATACCGTTCTTGGGACAAATATGGCAGTTTATCTCTGAAAGTAGCATATTCTTTTTCTGATAGTGTTTATCTGAAGTATTTTTTAATTCCTTATGCATTTTCATTCCTTCTGCATCTTCATTCCAGACGTTACCAATTGCAGATTTTACTATATTAGTTTGTTCTTTCTTTCCAGCATTTCAGGTGAATAATATCACACACCCCAGGCCAAGAAAGTTTCCTGGGTCACACCTACAATAGTGTCATTGTCACTCCTATTTTTGTTTGCCTATTGACCTTGCTGCAAAAATTGTGCTTTGTTTTACTTTTCCAAAGAGCAATGTAAAAATTCCCTCATGGGGCGCTGGTGGGCTGCATGAAACTGGTACCTGTGTTCATTCCCATTATCTTTTATTTAAAATGGAAGAAAACCTTCATTTTGGTAGCTTGGTTTCCACAACTGCAAGATGAACACCCTCTCTAGTTTTGCCTCACTCTTGCGCCACTCCTGCAGTACCTGCCAGTGCTCACTTCTCTGCTGCCACTACCCGTGGCAGACACTGAGAGCCAGATGTTTAGTCCTAACAACACAGAGAGGAAGGCATGCTCCTTCTTCCCAGTGCCTTTGTACCAACAACCAAGCCAAGGGATTGCAAACGCACGCCCAGTGTTTCATGGGCCCATAACACGAGCCCAGCTGGCATGAGAGCTGCTGCCCTCAAGCAGCAGTGACAGAAAAGGTAAGGTCGTTGTACACAGGTTGATAATTTGCAGACTTTAGTGCTTTTTATGTTATTTTCTGGTGATTATGAACAGTAACATGGGCTTTCTCCCCTGTTTCCACTGGAAGGGTCCAGCATCAGCATGAGCCTCTACGAGTTGCCACAGGGACGGGGTCCCGCTGGACTAGGTGGCTTCGCTCACTCAACATCCCCATCCCCTCCGACTTCTTCTGAAGCCCACACCTGATATTGAAGGGCCACAAACAGAATTCTGATGAACTAAAAGGTACTTTGAGTTTCCAGGGAGAGGTCTGAGAGCTGCAGGGTATTTGCTGGGTCTTCTGATCTTCTTTTTGGCCTCTTCCAGATGTCTCAAGTTGAGGAGATGCTCTCAAACAACTCTTAGAAGAATGAAGGACCACTCTTACACAACCTTTCATCTCAGCTCCCTCTCCCTTTTCTTTTTTTTTTTTTTTTCCAAACATGAAAGATAATGTTAAAAGCAAAGCCCACTTAATGCAAATAAATGTAAATAGGTGTACAAAAAGTTGTATAAAAGTTAAATATTAATTATTGAAATATGGCAAAGACATGATTTTTAGAAAATAAAAGTCTTTTTTTTTCTTTCTATAGTTCTGCTGTGTTATTTTGAGCAATTTCCCCTGTGTGGGTAGGGATCAGCAGATCATGCTAGCCATCTTGTTTGGGCACTGCTGAGGAAGCTCTCAGAGCAGGCTGAGTCTCCATCCATTGGGGACCAAACATACTGCTTGCAATTTTGTTTATGGCAGGGCCTCAAAGAGCACTGAAGGCCAAAGTTTTAAGTTGAGAATGATGACAACCGAAGAATCTTTGAGGTGAATACCGTTTTCTTTATTGAAATAGTACCATCCTCCACGCTTCTTTTGTGTCATCAGAAAGCTCAGAAAAGTAGCCTGCTCTACTCAGAAGCTACTAGAAGAAAGGGAATCTAGATCTGATGTGAGAGAATTAAAATTTTGTGGATAGGTATCAAAAAAATCCAAATTCTCTGGTGAACCGAAGCACAAAATTAAAATTGTATTAAGAGAATCTGTGTCACTGTAACTTCCCATAGAACATTGTCTGTTTCATTGTAAGTCAGGCATGATCTAAAAAAGGAGAAGGTGGCAGTTTGATGTGTACCAAGTGTTGGGAAGTGATCCCTGGGCTCATAGAGTCCACTGTAGTCTTAAGCATTCCTTCAATAGTGGAGAAGGATGTCCAGGGTCTCTGTTCCTGGCTTCCCCTACCACAGGCCATAATAAACTCCCAATTCTCATAGTAAAACTGAAGTCTGCATTAAAAAAGGCCACAAATCACAAACTGTAATGGAGGAGAGGAGAGGAATGTTAGTATGTGTAAAGAGGTCTGTCTAATCATAGGTTGGTTGTTAGGAAAATTACCAGCTAGTCCTGAGATGTGGATGTTATTCAGTGCTTCAGTGATAAGCAAAATATTCAAAGGTCCCTGCCAACCTGAACAGTAAGAGCTCTTCTGCACCCAGCTCAACTGTGTTTCTAGTCACAGCTGATCTGCAGAGCTTCAGAAAAAGATGAATTCTTCTTAAAATAAGTGTATGGATCACCAGGCTAAAAAAAAAAAATTAAAGCATAAAAAAAAAGCATTAAAAATTTTTAAAATTAAAAAATAAATTAAAGCATCTGTCTTATGCCATGACCAGCAGAAGCCTCGAAATTCAGGGTATATAAGTTGGAAGTGCAGCGTGAAGAGTTACCAACAAGCGACAGCAGCTGGGTTTCTTTACAGCAGTGACTGCAGAGGAGATGGCCCAAGAGGGACATCTCGGCTGTTGCATGTTTAATGGCTATGTTGTCCTAGTTCTTCCTAGGAGCCTTCCCAGACACACTGACCAACAGTGCAAGTTCTTCCACACTTTATAAAGGTCATGCCTCAGAGCTCCTAACTTTAGCTATCAGCCTAACTTTATACTTTACAGATACCAACATCTCAAATAATACTACACTCTACTGGGTATTTACCTCCATCTTTTCCTGGTTTTCCACCTTCATTTCACTGGACTATGCAGGCCGAGATCTTTTAATATCCACTATGCTGTTTCTCCACTTTCCTTAGTTTTTTTAATGAAGTATTTGAGGATTGTAACACCATATGTCATGTAATGTTACAACTATTTGACTACAAATAATTAAGTGCAACAGTTTGTCTCTGAAACAAAAGTCAAGTGATACTTAAACCCATTTCCTTGTGCACAGGTAGGATCACTGTGTATTTTTTGCCCATTCCTGACCAATGTTCTTTGAACTCTTTTAAAACATACTTTCAAAAATAATCCTACAAAATTCTTAATTAAAATTATTTTTTCTGATGTATAACTGGTTTTTTGAGGGCTTGGGTTTGGTGAGGTTTTTTTTTGTTTGTGGTTTTGTTTAGGTTCTTTACTGTGAATTTTTTCCTGAGTGTTCTGTCCTGTATTTAGCCAATTTGTATTATTCTCCTTTGGAACTGAAACTTTAAACTGTTTATGAGCTTTGAAATTTTTGGAGAATTCCTTGCCATGGGAAATCATACAAAGCTATTTTCATGTGTGTTTATACTGAAATCTAATAGTTGTGATGAACCTTTTCTTAAAATGCATAATAACAATGTCATTCAGCTGATTTTAAAGGAAGCGTATTGCCTGGTTTCAGTTGAGGTGAAATACATATCTCAAATATATAACTATATGAGATTACAGATTGTGTGTAACCCATCGCCTGTAAAGTCTAAATAAACAGCTCACACAGTCTGCAGCAGGTTGAAGAGCTGGTGCTCAATCCTTATAATTTTATTTATGTATGTATGTATTCCCTTTGGACTAATCTGGGTTATTTAGCTACTGTATGAATTTACATCTGCAATTTAATAAATCAGTAATTTATAGGATATCTTCAATAAGACACTGCCTGATTTTTCTGAGGGAAATATATTTAAGTGTATAAAAATTTAAGTATGTAAAAAGTGGAAACACTTCTACCCATATAGTGATCTGTTAAAATCATGTGCGTTTTGCAAGTCACTTTATAGAGGAGAGTACAATTTCTTCTGCCATTATGGTAATTTTTGGGAAACTGTGAAAATCTAGCCAAGTGTATTGGTAAGTCGCATATCAGAATTCATTACCTGTTTTACTAAAGCAAGTATGAAAAACCATAGGAGTAAAAGCACAGTTTCATATTCTATCATGGGTACATGGAAAAGCTTGTAACTCAGCTTGTTGTCTAGAACTATGCTAGATAAAAGCTTTAAAATATTTATGAGTGAGTATTTTCAAGTCAGAAATGTCAGACTTGATGGGGGAAAAATGAGACTTAAATATTTATCCGTATTGTCCCACCTATGATATATTTTTCATTTTATCTTTCAGCCTGGACTATCCTGATGGCATTATTACTAATGGAGTACTAGTGGTAATGTATTTTTCTTAATCTTTCGTGTGCCTGCATAACAGCTGTTCATATTTTTTTTATTCTAGAAACTTCAATCTGTGTCCCAAAGCCAGTACTATCAGCCACACTGTCCTACTTAGGAAAAGGATTGGTTATTGGCACTAAGGATCTCTCTTTTCCCATCACTCCAGTGTGGTGCAGCCTTCTGCAAAGGCACACTGTGAGGATCCTGTTAGCATTCATGTGCCAACTACTTTCTTCTATAAACTTGAATTTCCTACCTAGTATTCCCACATTACACCCCAAATTATCAGGGGTTAATGAAGGAATCGATAAAATGCTCATAGAGTATCAGTATCTATCGAAAGTCCCATATCTCAATATGCCTACTGTTTTGGATAGGTCTCAACTGTTATTCCAAGTTCAAACAGCTCATGAGCTGTTCTTCTTCACTTCAGACTTAGAAAAAAATACTATGTCACTGTTGCCCTTGTGTTATCTGAAGATGTATCAATTGATAATAGTGTTGCTCATTGAGCAGCTAGAAGGGTTGGCTGAGAACAGTATGAATCATTTAAAATGACATTCACACTTCTCTCAATTGTCATTTATCCTCTCTTCCTACAGGCACGTGAGGTTTCCTGTCTGGAGGTTAGAGTGGATACGGGGAAGCTGAAGCAGCAATCCACAAGTGAGGTTATTGCTTCATTAACTTGTTGTTTTTGTGTTGTGATTCAGTTGTTATAACCGATGTTGAAAAAGTAATAATCTGTTGTGCATGTTGTGCTTGCTGTGTCACATAATACATAGTTTCACCATGCCTCACCCTGCAAAAAATTTTTTATCTGTCAAAATTCAAGCTAATCAAGTATTTAGTTCCAAGGCAAACCTTAAGTAGATGCGAAAAAGAGATGTATGTACTAGAATTAAAAACTTGGAAAAAATCATTAGTTCCCTTTATTTTTTGCTTGTTCAAAATTAAGTTTTTTATCTAAGTTGGATCTTCTTTTAAAATTATCTTATAATTAAAGTAATATGTAGAAGTCTTGTCCTGTAAGTTATATTTGGGTTCAAGTATGTACAAAGTTTCTGGACATGCAGAATGTACAGTTATGAGATTTCTTTTTTTTTTTTTTTTTTAATTGTGGTTGCTTAAGCTAAAACAATAGGCTTAAGCACCTACATTTAAAGGTAAGATTGTATCAAATGGGTCTGCACAAAATGCAAATCGTCACCAAATCATTACTTTGCCTGTAAAATGTAACTGTAATATAGCAGGAGTTTTTACTAGTCTTTAGTAAGTTCATTCAAAGAAATAGTAGCTTTTGTAAAGCTGCTCATGGTGCAAATCTCAAGGAAAAAAAAAAGTGTCTTTTTTGAGATAATACATGAAAGGAAAATTTACTTTTATGAAGAAAATGGTAGTGATTATTGAGTTGAATTGTAGGAAGTTTCAAATTGAAACGTAACACAGCGAGGAGAGGTTAGTGACCTAAAATTATATACCTATTGGCGTGGATCTTGTAAGAGGACAGTGTATGATCTCTCTGCAAACATAAAGGCTTTTTTGTACAAGGAACACAGCCTTTGGGTTGACAGATTGTGTCAGTTTTGATAACGTGGGCGTACATGTCAAGTACTCTACTTGATTTTTGGGTTTGAATCATTTGACTATTGTAGCAGGTGCAATGTACAATCAAATGTACACAGTGAAACAGAACAGATTGACATAAAATAAATGATGACTCTCATTCAATGTGAATATTCCAAAATGCCTTTAAACTGACACTCCTTTAAATCTAAATCTTGGTTTTATTTATTCATGGAAAACACCTACCAAATAGCACACTACAGTATTTAGAAAGTACATGATTTATGCATTTTAATGATTTATACAGATGTACCAAGATGTTTTATATCAGTTTTCAGTCTGTTTCGGCCACCCAAGTTCTGCTTAATCATTGTGGTGTCAGGAAAACCAGGCAAAAAGTGTGCAGAGTAGAAGCAGATTTTATTTATTACTTATGTTGTGTTTCCTTGGAATAGTTAAATATCTGTTTGTTCCCTGCCTCTGTGTTTAGACTGGGAGCTTACATTTACAGTGAAAGGCTCCCATGAAGGAAGCCAGAAGATTCTGCTGGACTCTGACCCCAGCTTTAAGATCATCATGTTTCACTGTGTCATAAATGACCAGACAAGACTGGATGTCACATTGCCAGAAGAGGTGCGTTCCCCTTCTGTATGTTATTAACCTCAGTGAAATTAGAAGCAATTAATGTAACCAGTGAACAGAACTAGTCCTCTTCATAGGAGAAGGTCTAGAGATGACAAACCTTTCATGTGTGCATCCCTACCACTTCTTGCAATCTTTCAGCTGGCAGATAAGAATGAAACAGAGACATCTGGGATCCTTTCTTTCCCTCTGAGTTCACTCCCTTTGCAGAAGGAAATAGTGGTAGAAGAGGTGAGTGCTGTGAACCTTTTGAAATACATGTTTTAAAAATGCAATGTATATTCTCTTGCTAGAAATAAAGTTAACAAGTGAACAGAATCACTTTGTAAAATTGTGCAGATATATGTTGAAAACGTTAAAAAATAATTAAGACTGTCATATTCACTTTTAAGGAAGAAGGTGTTTATAATAATATGAAAATCTTTGCAAAACTGTATCCTAAAATTAGAAATGAGTGGCTTCAAGCAATATAAATGACTGTCATGTGCACATGCATTCAAAAATTTCTTTTTCAGTATCGGGGTAATTCCAGAATGGCTAGTAATTAAAAAAAACCAAAAAAAACCCAAAAAAAACAAAGCACATCCAGAATAAGACCTTAATTCAAGTCTTGTCTAAATATTGAGATTGAGAGTGCTTTTGCATGTTTTGTTTTGAATAAGGTAACTTGACTCGTTTTTGTTGCTCCTTGTAAGTGTGCATACTGTGAGTGGGTGAAACATGCAAGCTCGTGGCACACTAACTGCCCAGACAGGCTTGTTAGATAAGGGAGACTCTGATTGCAGAGCAGGGAATGAGACCTTGAGACTTCGGTTAATTGTACCAAAATAATGTCCTTAGCTATGTGAATTATTATTTGAGAACCTCCTCTCTTACTGAAGGAACATCGCCTAAGCTTGAAGGAAAGAAATGTTTCAAAATTTGGTGTTAATTAGCTCTATTTTCTGGATTTCTAGGATCATTCTTTTCACTTGTGCTTGAGAGCAAGAAAATGGTAAGATAGCCTCTTTTTGTCCTATCATCCAGGATTTATGTAAATTAGTTATCTAGGGTTTTTTTCTATGATATGTGGAGAGATGAACCCATGCCACGTGAGTGCTTTGTCCTGTATTCACGTGGTAACTGAGGTAAGTGCAAGTCTGTTGCAGCTACAGGATCATGAAGTTCAATATGAGTTAGTGTGCCTTGATAGGTTTCTTCAGAGTAAATTAGCCTATTTTTTGACTATTCTTTTTAGACATGATCAAAAGTTCACTACTTGCACGTTAATTTTGTTACCCGTTTATGCCACTAGTCAGATCTGTGTAATGACTGAAGTAAAGGATCCCTCTTTAACTTTGCCAAGTCACCAAAGCAAACACAGGGCAGCATGGCTTCTGCCCTTTCTCCTGCTTCACTGAGAAGAATGGGAGCTGAGACCTGACCAGCTGCACCTCTGCCAACACACTTGCAGGAATAGAATTGCACTAGTGATAGGTAAAATTGAAGACAATGGAAACTTCATATGGTTCACAGCATCCTTACTACTGAGTGATACACAGAAATGAAGCAGAGTGGATTTTCAGAGAATGGGAGCAGCTTGTGTAGGTGAAAGCCAGAGCTGCTCAATCTGAGCCCATAACAAAAAAAAAAAACTCCACAAATTTAATCTAGTGCCAAAAAAATTTTGGGTTTTTTTTTTTGTTTTGGGTTTTTTTTTTTTTTTAAATAAGGTCAATCAATTGTCCTTATTCTGTTTTCAAAATTACACTGTGATAGACCAAATTTGCTGGAGAACAGAGATGACTAACGTTAACCTGTGAGATATCCTTGTTTGTGCAATATTGGTGAATGTTCAGGATAGAGTTTGTAGCCACCAGAGGGTGATGTGACCCAGAAGATTTGGTCAATATTGAGTGCTTTTCTCAGTAAAAAGTGTATTTGTGTTGTTGAAGGCACAAAACATTAGCTGACATTTTGCTTGGTTTTGTACCTTTTTTTTCCTGCGAATTATTTTGTCCTGTGCTTCATATTTTTCAAGGAAGAAAATTCAATGTGGAAAAAAATTATGGGTATTCTTATATCAGTGAAGAGGATGAAATGAAATGCAGGATACAACTAGCAAGAGCTTGTCTAGAAATCTGTTCAGCATGCAAGTGGAAGGCTGGATTTCACAGGACAGAGGCTGAGCAGTGCATGATGCTTGCTCTGCAGACCAAGCTCCATCACATAGCTCATTAGGACCTTCACTTTAAACACTGTTAGTGAGCTGTCAAAACCTGAGAAGAGGTGATGATGACATCATTTGAGTTTTCCAAGATATCACTGTAACAAGAAGGAACAGATACAGAAAAAATTACTCCTAAAAATTCCCCCTTTTGGTGATCTTTCCCTGGCTTGTATGTCTTGTTTTTGTGCCTGTCTTCACCAGAAATCTGACGCACCTTGGAAAATCCTCTTCATCTTCACTGTTAATCCTTGCTGGCAATAGAAATGCTCATTTTTTCTTGGAAATAGCTTGTTTTGCAGATGATTTGTGGAGTTTACAGACTACCTTCCCTACAGGTCTTGATATCAGCTATAAATGACATGTGCAATGACTTGTCCCATTATCTGTTCCAGCTCAGGAGACCTGGATGTACGCCTGGGGTTTAGCCTGTGCACGGAAGAGCAGGAATTCCTGCGGAAAAGGAAGAAATATGTTGCTGCTGCTCTGAAAAAGATTCTTCACTTAGAGGAGGATCTGAAAGAGCATGAGGCAAGCTAGTACAATCCCTGGTAGCAACTCCTCTCTAGGGATCTGGGCCTGGCTCACAAATTGAAACCACAAATAAAGAAAACAGCTGAATTAATCCTGCTGTTCTTGGGCAGGCCTGGCCACCTAGGGAAAGAGAAGTAGTAGCTGATTCATACAGCAGAACAAAGAAGGCAGGGTAATGCCTTTAGAGCACCCAAAACTTCTCAACATCTCCTCAATTCTCAACCCATTCCTGTTTTATTTTTGATGTTGCTCAGGGGTCTCAGGAAGAAAATTTATACTGGGCAGACATGGAACAGCTCAGGAATGCTGCCTGGGCAATAGTGTGATTTAGCTCAGTAACAGAGACAAGGTGGTGGTCATGGCATTCGTAAAGGATTTTGAGAAGAAGAAGCAAAAATTTTCATACAGACATCCAAATAAAATTTCTTGGGGTGGTTTCTGCAGCAGAAAAGGTATGTTGTTGGGAACACTGACTAGACTAAAACTGTCAACTGGAAGAGTGAATTCGACAGCATCATGGAGTTGTGGAGGTGAAATTGCTGATTACAAGTGTATCTTTATCACTGTAGCCCCCGCTCTTGCCTCCACAATACAGTCAGAAGTTTTGTAACTGCTTAGGGCTATCTGGGTAGTTGAAAATCAGAAAAGTACAAACTTACCAAGAGCAAGAATTCCTCTTTAGCTGACAATTAAAAAGATCTAATGCTGTGGATAGCGTACAGATTTTTTTTAAAAAATCATATTTTGGATTTCAGAGCAGAGAATAATATAGGAAATAAAGAAAGCTGGAAATAACATTTTTATATAGATTAAAAGTTTCCTAACACATAGAAAAATGTTTGAGATGGCAAGATCAATATGGTAATACCAAAGCTTTTTTTTTTTAAAAGGTCTACTTACGCTCGCTCTCCTATTCATGTATTTAACTTCAAAATTGTGGAAAAAATTCCCTCTACTGTATTGGCTGACTTACATTTCAACTGAGAAAATCCTATCATTAGAATTTTAATTCATAATGAAAAAGGTTAGGAAATATAAAACTAAAAAAGCCCAACTTTTTGAAATTATTCTAACTCTAGTTAAGATGATTGGATTTTTTTCCCCTTATTATGATTTTATAAAATTTCCTAGAATTTAAGTTCCTATTTAATTTAGGGTAGGAAGAAAATCTTTTTTTGTGTGTTTTTTTTGGTGTGTGTTGTGTGGTGTTTTTTTTTTTTTTGTTTATTTTTGCTTTTTTTTTATTTTTGTTTGGTTTTTTTGTTTGTTTGGGTTTTTTTTTTTTTAATTGGCTTTAAAGCAACAGATTGCTTGATGGAATTAGAAACTAATACTTGAAAGGTATAAATAAACGTTTTCCATAGGATGCATAAGCGTACACACAAGTCCAGATGCTAACGGAAGCAAAGGGTGTACTAGATCAGGAAAAGATTAAGAGGAGAATAGTCTGTCTTTTCAATTACAGTTGGACCTTGGAGTGGGGGAAGCCCTATTGATGATTGTGCTTCAGGACATAAAGTAATTAGTGGCCTGAGGCCAGGAAGGCTTTGGCTATTGTGTGGTCTAGCTGATTACTGGGTGCTGTGCATTCTTCTGAGACACTGGCTATTGTTAGAGGCAGAATCACAGATCCCTAATCTGCTCCAGCATGGTAAATCCTGTATTTTTTAATAATGGCTTCTAATAATACACTTTGAGAAGAATTCCAGGGCGATGAGGTTGATTTCCAATTACATATTAAGTAAACAGCTTGCTGCCTACCCAATTTGAGTGGGTAAGACATAAGCCTTCCCTCTCCCATCAATCAGATGGTGGCAACAGAAGCCTTTTGCAACAACCACATCCTTTTTGCGTGAAGTAATCTCACCACTTGTATCACTGTCTGTAACCTGCCATCTACTTTCTGCAGTAAGGATTGCTTGTGTCTAACACATGCATGGCTTTTACTCCTGGCTTCTTTTGTTGAACAGGTGCCGGTGGTGGCTATCACGACAACTGGGGGAGGGACGAGATCGCTGACGGCAATGTATGGCAGCCTCCTGGGTCTCCAGAAACTCAATCTGTTAGACTGCATTTCCTACATCGGTGGTTTATCGGGTACCACATGGTGAGAATGACCCAAACAAGGTTTATGTTTGTACTCTCTGCTCAATACTGCTATTTGTAGGGCACCATCAGCTTATATGGCACCTAGTAAAGAAAAAGCATTTCCATATTCCCCACAGTCTCCTCTGTGTCCACCTAGAGCAAAGAAACAAAACATACTGAATTACAGATCAGTCATCACATTCATCAGCTGCTTTTGTCACTACCCTGACACAGTCTATGCCTGATATTTTCATGTAAATGCTCTATTACATGTTCATATTTTATTAATTATACTTTAGACTGAATGCAACGAATTTGTCTTTAGACTGGAAATTGAAGAAAGATGGGAAGAAGAATTTATGCCTGCCATTTGCTGGTTAAATCCAAAATGGAAGTGAGAATAAAGTGCATCTCCCTCTGGTAAAAGATGTATTTGGGGCTAGTGGAATTAATACTGTCACAGACAGTTCAACAAATGATACCAGGTTAATGACCTCGGAGAGACTGCAGCTATGGTTGCTCATTGTAAAGTGCTCTTTTCTCCCAGTAGGCATACAGCAGATGATGTCATACTTAAAATTTTAACTATTTGATCAAATGGGTTCTACTCTACACCCGGTTGGAAGTGGAGAGTATTTTTTTTGCACTGAGTTGAATGTCAGTCCTTTGTGTAAGTCCAAACCTTAATGGTAGGTTTGTCTAAGTATTGGCCAAAATTCTTTTAACTTCTCTGTATGTATGTTGAGATCTGAATGTACCTGTCGATGTTACAATTTCAAGAAGACGATTAAGAATGGCCATACTAGGACATACCCAAGACCGATGAACTGCCCAGTTCTCTCTGGCAGGAGCTGTTAAGCAGATACTTGGTAACAAATGTAGGACTAGAGCAAACTAGTAGTGACTGCTCCCTAGAATACTCCCCAACTTCCAAGAAATTGGTTTTCTCGGAACTTGTGGAGTATTTTTATAGCCTTGAGGGGTTTTTTTTTTCCTCCCTTGAATTTCTCAGATCATTTTTGAGCCCACATAAACTTTTTATCATCCAAACCAGGAAAGCTTAGAGGATTTCATTTACTCTTGAAATTAGAGTATTTTAGGTGTGTTTAATTTTTAGGTGTGAACTCCATAAGAATTAAGAAACAGGCAAACAGATTGCACAAAAGTTCTCTGAAGCTAAGCCACAGCATTACTACTCTTTCATTATTTTCTTCTAACGTTTCATCAGGACAATGGCAAACTTATATGAAGATGCTAATTGGTCACAAAAGTATCTGGAGGATGCAATCAAGGAAGCTCGCAAGCAAGTAACCAAATCCAAGATCTGCTGTTTTTCTTTGGATTGTCTGAAGTACTATTATAACGACCTGATGGAGAGAACTCAAGAAGGACATAACACTTCTTTCATAGACCTCTGGGGGCTTGTCATTGAATCCATGCTACATGATAAGGTATTTCTCCTTTTTTTTTTTTTTTTTTTTTTTCTTCCTTTTTCAGAAACCTGATGAACTTCTATAGCTATGAAGGAGAAGAAAATAAGTCCTGGGATGCCACTCAGTACTACTAATGCAAACAATTAAATTTGTAGTTCATTAAATTCTGCATATTCAGATCCGCTATTAAAACACAACTTGTGTTAAAATGAGTTTGACCTTGAACTGAAGGAGTGATCACACTGCAGTTAAAGATGTTTGTTCATTCTTAAAAATCCTGAGGAAAATTTTCTAAATGTGGAATCATCACTTTGGACATTAAATATTCTGACTAGAAGAGGCACTTAAAAACTTGAAATAATTTACTTCACTAGCATAAAGAAAGATCTTCATTTATGAAGTGGCTTAATTATAGACTGCATATGGAGATGATTCAAACAGTGGAAAAGAGCATTCTCTAAACATATTATCAAGTTTTAAGAAAGTGTGATAGAAATTTTGGTACTTAAAAAATAGTATAATTCAAGTAGTTTCCTTCTGGTTTATGTTTATATAAGGAATTTTTAAGAAGTTGTGTGCAATAGAATATATTCTTATATATGAATATACCTGCAAAATATCCTAAAATATGACCAACTCTATTAGCTGAGATACAGGCAAGGAAAGCACCTTATCTTCCTCTTAGCCACATGTTTATTCCTGGGAATGGTTTCTTTTGTTATGTGTAGGTTCTTTTCTTTGTTTGTTTTGTTTGTTTTATTTTTGTGGTTGTGGATTTTGTTTGTTTGGTTATTGTGGTGTGGGTTTGTTTGTTTGTTTTTATTTTGTTTTGTTTTCCTTGCTGAACCTAAAATTAACCTCTCTGAACATCTCAAAATCTGAGAACCCATATAGGGTGTAGCTGCTTCTTATGGGATACTTGCCAAGTTTGGAATATCCTGTGACAGATACTTCTGAACAATCCAGTGAACTGAGAACAGGAAGGAGAACCTGGATAAAGCTGATAATTCACATTATCTTATTTGAAGTATAAGTTGGTTTTCACCTCATCCCATTAACTACTTTTAATCAAATCCAGAAAGATGAGCACAGACTCTCGGACCAACGGCAGGCAGTGGATAACGGTCAGAACCCATTGCCCATCTATGTGGCCATCAACCTCAAGTCCAGCTATAGTGCACAGGCATTCAGAGGTAATGGTTATGATTTAGTTTTCTTAATAACTTTATAATTGAAGTGATCCAAACTAAGACTAAATGCGCGTAATCAGCTTTATTAATACAATAGTCCTTTCACTTTGATCACAAAAAAAAAAACCCCTTCGCTTTTAAAATTACAGATAATAGTGACTAGTATTAATTTTCATAGTATTTGTTTGATATGAGTAGCTGAGTACATGACACTGAGTGAATGCTGAGCTCTCTGTTACAGGTGCTCTAAAGGGAGCAAGTTATACATGAGCAGTACATATATCTGGGTAAGATTAACTGCAGAGAATGCTCATAGTTTCATTTATACAAGAGCTTTACTGCTGGGGTTTGTTTTATCACAGCTTGCCCTTAATGTGAAAGGACCTTATGGCATTAGTACTACAGGCAATATAGATATATCTATAGCTGCTGAAAGGAATGTAATGAACCAGTTTTTCTCCTGATTTATTCCTGCTTTCTAGTACTCTTCTGTTTAGCAATAGTTAACGTATTATTTCCTTTTCATGATCTGGCTGCTATTGCCATAGAGTGGCTGGAGTTTACTCCTTATGAAGTCAGTCTCCTGAAATATGGAGCATCTATTCGCGCAGAACATTTTGGAAGTGAATTCTTTATGGGAAGGATGGTGAAGAAGCTCTCAGAGACTCGGATCTGCTATATGCAAGGTGACTACTGCCTAGAGGGGAAGGTGGTCTACTTGAGAGGTAGCTGGTGTGAATGAGCACATGGTCTGTGGTGGACAGCACTGGGAAGACACTAGAAAACAAGTTGAGCAGGTGTGAGTTTGCATTAGCAAGGACATACTTAGGAAGTATGCCTACAAAGATATCTATCCAGACAGAAAGGAAGTATCCAAGGAAAAGGACTACAGGTATGTATCAATTAAAATTCTTCCAAGACTACTCCATCAATCAGTTTCTATTCTCTCTCTCATGTTCCAGGCATGTGGAGTAGTATATTTTCTATAGATGTGATGTATGTCTGGAATTTGGCTGCTGATTCAGAGGACTTCTGGTGTAGATGGACCAGAGACAGAATAAAAGATATTGGTGAGATGGTGTTTTTTTGTTGTTGTTTTGTTATGGTTTTGTCTCTTTTTTTTTTTTATTATTATTTTGTTTTTTTACCGTCAGTATGTATTGTTTATATTCTGCACAGAGATCTAATGCCTAAAGAGGTACTGTCAGAGAAACGAGGAAAGAAAAGCAAAGATGGTAACTAAGAAATTTTCCTGCCTCATTTGGAGGAACTAAACTGTGCTTCTTTGGTGAAGCTGTGCCTTTTACTGAAGGACATACAGACACAAAACCAATCTCCAGCAGACATGTAAAAATCATGTTGTATTAAGAATGCACCTTAAGATTAAGTTAAGATATGGTCCTCTTTGGCCACTAATACTGTTGGTAGAGAAAGCAGCTCTTGTAGAGAGCTGTTTTCTCCACTAAACTGCCCATGGAGAAAGCTCACGCTTGATGTTAATTGCAGTGAGAACCTGGAGTGACTGTCCTCCTAACTTAGCTAATGTTTGCAGCTGGGTGATGCTCACATGCATTCTGTGGGTGTCCTGTTCAAAGGCCAGAGTTGTCCTCCTGTATGTTTTGGGACTTGGCTCTCCCCTCCACCCCACACTGCAGTAGAGGTGGACACCATGCGAGGAAGTCTGCAGTGGGAGGTGGTGCTTACTGCCTGACAGCTTGCTGCCTGCAGATAGCTGTCATTTAATTCACTGTCTAATGCTCAGTTTTATTTGGTAGCATAGACCTCAAGGGCTTATATCTATGTTTGATTTACTTTTTGGGGTGGGGGGTGGTGACAACTGTGGTTATTCATTGCCCTATTTTTTAAAAATGTTGTTCATTTCAGGAAACTGTCCTAAACTCAGAACTACTTCTTTTCTTGCAGACGAAGAGCCCTTTCTGTCCATGAATCCCTATGAGGTAGACACATGTCTATTCACTCCCTCGAGTGCCTTCTCCTCTGCTCTACGAGATGTCTTAACAGGACGCCCAACTATTGCACAGTATCCCAATTTTATCAGAGGCTTCCAGATGCATAGCAAGTACCTGGAGAGTGAAGGATTTTCTACCTGGAAAGGCACAGCATGTTTTTCTGTAACATTTTGAGGATGTTTAGTTTTGGGCATTCATTTAGGATTTCCAAGAAGGAAGAGGCGAGACTGACTTCTTCTGAAATTTGACTCCTTCCTTCCTTCCTTCCTTCCTTCCTTCCTTCCTTCCTTCCTTCC